>JAOTOM010003736.1:0-181261 GCA_034440615.1 Ashinkailepas kermadecensis
AGGCTCTTGCCGGTGTGAGCGATGTGCGACATCTATTCTCGACAATCTGTGTCTGTGTGAGCTAGTGTGAAACGGCGAAGTTAACGGTAGTTCGCAATGATGTTGGTAGTAGCTCCCGACGGCCTCGGTCACATGTAAAAGTCCTGCGAACTTAGTCGTACGCAGCAGTTCTCGGTGACCTCGGTCACATGGAAGTGTGGACCGGGTTGTACGCAGCAGCTCTCAGTGGTCTCGGCCGCATATAAAAGTCGCGAGAACCGAGTCGTACGTGGCAGTTCTCATTGCTACGGTTCACACGTAGAAGCTCGGTGGTCTGGGACATGTGCAGCAACTCAGTTACCTGGGTTTTGCGGTAGTGCTGCGCTCCAGTCACGGAGCGCAGCACTACCGCAATAGCTCGGGTCGGGTAGCTAGTGTGCCGACAATGGCTCTGCGTGATCTGGGTGACAGCTGGCAGCTCTCGCTGACCTGCGGTGGTGTATGCCAGCAGCGGTTGGTGACCTAGGGAATGTGTAGGCAGCAGCAGCCCTCGGCTCTTTTGATCGGTGTATGTGGACGGATGTCAGCGACCCGGGTCGGTGTTAAGAGCAGCTGTCGGTGGTCCGGGTCAATGCGAATAGCTGTCGGTGACCTGGGTCAGTGTACGCCAGACGTTGTCAGCGACCCGGGTCGATGTTAAGAGCAGCTGTCCGTGACCTCGGTCGATGTGAAGAATAGCTGTCAATGACCTGGGTTAGTGTAAGTCATACTCTGTCGGTGTCCTGGATCAGTGTATGTGGGTAGCAGTCGGTGACCTGGGTCAGCGTCAAGACCAGCTGCTGCCGACTGGCTGGCCTGTGTTCTGTGCTGCCGTCAGCACGGAGAGAACTGATAATGGCGTGGCGTTTCTGGTACGGATCCGCTCCGTGGTGGTCTCTGTTGGGAGAGGGCATCAACGTTCCGTGCCACCACAGGTATGTGGGTGGATGCATGGTCACACCAGGCGGGCGGCGGTCTCGCCCGACTGGGCCGCGAGCCAGCTGGGGTGGATGGAGTGCGATATTGTCTCATCGGTTGTGCAACTGTTGATGTGTCCCATTGCGATCGTGCCTCAGGCTATTTTGTCATCTCTGCTGGAGTTTTATACGCGCTCACGTTGTGTTGGCTCATAGCTTGCTTTCTTCCGTTGGGGCATCGGTCCACCTGCCATTTGTTGACGCGTGATATTGGAATAAATGTCGACGGTTTTCATTAGCGCCATTGCGGTTCTTTTAATCCACTCCTCATTGGTCAGCGACTGTGGCGCGATTTTTGCAGACGGCGCCGCAGGCCAGATGTGGTCACCCCTCAGACTGCTCAAGTGCCGAATACCCGGACAGAGTTGAATGGCTTGTGTAGTGGCGTCTGCGTTTGTACAGGGCGGTAGGTTACCAAACTGTAGACTGCCTGAAACACGGCTGCATTTGCAGGCATGCTAATATTCATAGCTTCTCTTTCAGTAATTGTTCCCGAGCCTCGACAGGACTTCTGGGTCAGCCTGTGAATGCACTTGTAGTCACACCAAGAATATGATAGTGCCGGTCTATAGGACATTGAGTGATGGGACTCTGGTATATTTCTGACGTAATTGCTGGAGCTAAGCCCGGGAACATGCTCCGTCACACGCTCTTAACCCTGGTGTTGCTGAAAGTATTAGGCTTCGGAGCTGGCTCAAATTTAGTTAAAAATTCGCATTTTCGGCAAGCTGGAAACCGCCTCAAGTGAAGACGGTTCGGCAACGTTCATGTGGGGAATTACATCCAGATCCCTGCACTATTATTCCATTCAAGACTCGACATTTCCACCTACTTTCCACGTCACGTCGCATCTTAGCTGAACAGCAGATGAAGCAGGCAGATGAAGCCGATGAAATTGAAAGCTGCGACTTCACCATGGAACCGGGCGAAGAAATTCCCTGGCAATGAAGTTCACATGCACAGTTGGCATAATAAATTGACGCCCTCTGCGAAAACTATCACCAGTGTAGTCGCCAAGGTCACATGTTCGCTTCACTCGCTTTGATTTCTTCCAATTTCCACCTTGTCGCCTGGTCAGTTCAGTGGATAGAACACTGATCTGTAAAGGTTTCCCGTCTTGGCGCAACGGGTCGAGTCGCTTCACGCACTCCCTATAATCGCTTCCGGCTGGGATTGCCAGTTGGCAACTGGCCAGGCAAGATCGGGGCTTGGGAATCAGGCGGCTGTGCCCAACTATATGGGTACGTTCGACACTCAACATTATGCTATAGATCGCTCTCACGCCGGTCGGTCGCCGGTGGACTTGGTAATCCCGCCGGATGCAGGACTCGAACCCAAGATCTTACGACCAAGAGTTCAACACCCTACCAACCGAGCTCCCGCGGCACCCAAGGCTTCCCCCTGTAGACGGAGACGCAGCCGCCTGATTGCGTCACGGTGTGGTAACGGGAGATGGGATCGGAGCTTGCACGGACGCCGATAGTGTCAGTTTATTGCGAACACCATTCGGCACCAACAGTACCACAGACCAAACGGTGCACGCGCGCAACAATGGGACAGCCGCGCCAGTGTGCGGCCGGCCTGGGTCGTGCCCCGAGACCTGGACCTGGCTCCCAGACTCGAGACCTGGACCTGGCTCCCAGACTCGAGACCTGGACCTGGCTCCCAGACTCGACACCTGGACTTGGCTCCCAGACCCGAGACCTGGACCTGGCTCCCAGACTCGAGACCTGGACCTGGCTCCCAGACTCGAGACCTGGACCTGGCTCCCAGACTCGAGACCTGGACCTGGCTCCCAGACTCGAGACCTGGACCTGGCTCCCAGACTCGACACCTGGACCTGGCTCCCAGACTCGACACCTGGACCTGGCTCCCAGACTCGACACCTGGACTTGGCTCCCGGACCCGAGACCTGGACCTGGCTCCCAGACTCGAGACCTGGACCTGGCTCCCAGACTCGATACCTGGACCTGGCTCCCAGACCCGAGACCTGGACCTGGCTCCCAGACTCGAGACCTGGACCTGGCTCCCAGACTCGACACCTGGACCTGGCTCCCAGACTCGACACCTGGACCTGGCTCCCAGACTCGACACCTGGACTTGGCTCCCGGACCCGATACCTGGACCTGGCTCCCAGACTCGAGACCTGGACCTGGCTCCCAGACTCGACACCTGGACCTGGCTCCCAGACTCGACACCTGGATCTGGCTCCAGGGCCGGGTGAGGCGACTGTTTCGTGAGCATCCCTTTCCGCTTCCTGTCGCCATTTGCCAAATGCAACCCTCAGTCGGCCGATCGGCGGTTGTCGGATCGTCCCTGAACTTCCGAGGAGATCAGACACGTCGCCAACCGGATGTTTGGCGAATGCAGGTGGATATCATAGTATAGAGGAAAGTAAAACATGGCATAAGAAGCGGACAGGGGGGGGGCGGCCGTGTACGCTCGCGAGCTGACGTCATACTGCTCAGAAGCCACACCGATTTGAGCCTGTATAGACAATTATGCGGACCGAACATTTGGATTATCATGTTGCGATTCTGGACAGGCACACCCATCCCCAGAATAATCTGCAAGTGCAGCGGTGGATAACCTGTACACATTCTAAAACACCGGCCACGTGCCGCTCGCTACCCACAAATAATGTCACAGTGCACCTGGCGTCAGTCACAGCACGCACGATTTCCACACAGCTCGCACAAATCGCACTCGGAGACACACGCACGCGAGCCAACTCGACCCGGAAGTGCGCCCAGCGTCGATTCGACCCGCGTGTGCCGACGCCACGCCGGCTGTCGCCGCTGCGGGAAGCCGCACACAGGAACACACCGTGCCGCCCGGTGCGCACCACGACAGCGGCGACGACCGGAAACACGCAACACCGCCCGACCGCGTCAAATAAATACGACTGAGGACAGCCCGGCGCTGAACACGGCCAGCGCCGTTGACGGGGGGGGGGATCCCACACACCACCAGCTGCCGCCGCCGCAACGGGCGCACTGCGCCCGCCTTCGACGGAGTGATACGCCACGCCCCGCCGCGCACGCCAACGCCACCACTGCAGCCTGCCTTGCCACGCCCTGCCGCCTGCTCATCTTGCCTGAATTTGTCGACTGTTCTTCGGTCCCGAGCCGGTCAGCCGTCTTCTGCCGGCCGGAACCCGCCAGCTCCCCTGCCCTGCCCTGTGAACTGCGTCAGCACCATATGGGATCCGCTGCTGCCTCTTGCTGTCCGCATTGAACCGCGATCTGAGAGTCAGTCCGTTCAGACCCCGTGCCGCCGTGCGGTCCACATCAGGTCACGGTCCGAGGCCCAGTCTGTCGAGACCCCATGTGGTCCACCTCAGGTCACGGTCCGGGGCCCAGACTATCGAGACCCCGTGCGGTCTACCTCAGGTCACGGTCCGAGGCCAGGTCTGTTGAGACCGCGTGCCCCTGTGCGGTCCACCTCAGGTCACGGTCTGAGGCCCAGACTATCGAGACCCCGTGCGGTCTACCTCAGGTCACGGTCCGAGGCCAGGTCTGTTGAGACCGCGTGCCCCTGTGCGGTCCACCTCAGGTCACGGTCTGAGGCCCAGACTATCGAGACCCCGTGCGGTCTACCTCAGGTCACGGTCCGAGGCCAGGTCTGTTGAGACCGCGTGCCCCTGTGCGGTCCACCTCAGGTCACGGTCCAAGGCCCAGTCTGTCGAGACCCCGTGCGGTCCACCTCAGGTCACGGTCCAAGGCCCAGTCTGTCGAGACCCCGTGCGGTCTACCTCAGGTCACGGTCCGAGGCCGTCTGTTGAGACCCCGTGTCGCTTCGGGCCACCCCACGGCCCAGCCAGCGTCCAGCTCTGCCTACGCCCACCGTGGCCGGCCGCAGGCGTTAGCTCTGCCGCAGCAGCAGCGTGGTGGCCAGGTTCATGTCGTTGTTGGAGGTGCGCAGCGCAGTCTCCACCTGGTCCAGCTGGAAGCCCATCTCCAGCAGATGCCGCACGCACTCCTCCGACGGCGGCGCCGGCTCGGCCGCGGCTGCCGGCCGACGCAGACTCCGTCACACGGTCGGCACGGTACCGGCTCAGCACCGGCACAGTGTCGGCCACAGTACGGGCAGTACCGGCACAGTGTCGGCCACAGGATCGGCACAGCAACGGTCCAGCACCGGCTCAGTGTCGGGCACAGTACTGACACAGTTCTGGTCCAGCACTGCCATAGCGTTGGCCATAGGATTGGCACAGTCCTTCGTGGTCCATCACTGTCACAGTGTCGGTCATGGCACTGACACAGTGTCAGTCATGGCACTGACACAGTGTCAGTCATGGCACTGACACAGTGTCAGTCATGGCACTGACACAGCGTCAGTCATGGCACTGACACAGCGTCAGTCATGGCACTGACACAGTGTCAGTCATGGCACTGACACAGTGTCAGTCATGGCACTGACACAGCGTCAGTCATGGCAGTGACACAGTGTCAGTCATGGCACTGACACAGTGTCAGTCATGGCAGTGACACAGTGTCAGTCATGGCACTGACACAGTGTCAGTCATGGCACTGACACAGTGTCAGTCATGGCAGTGACACAGTGTCAGTCATGGCACTGACACAGTGTCAGTCATGGCACTGACACAGTGTCAGTCATGGCACTGACAGTGTCAGTCATGGCACTGACACAGCGTCAGTCATGGCACTGACACAGCGTCAGTCATGGCACTGACACAGCGTCAGTCATGGCACTGACACAGCGTCAGTCATGGCACTGACACAGCGTCAGTCATGGCACTGACACAGTGTCAGTCATGGCACTGACACAGTGTCAGTCATGGCACTGACACAGTGTCAGTCATGGCACTGACACAGCGTCAGTCATGGCACTGACACAGCGTCAGTCATGGCAGTGACACAGTGTCAGTCATGGCACTGACACAGCGTCAGTCATGGCACTGACACAGCGTCAGTCATGGCACTGACACAGTGTCAGTCATGGCACTGACACAGTGTCAGTCATGGCAGTGACACAGTGTCAGTCATGGCACTGACACAGTGTCAGTCATGGCAGTGACACAGTGTCAGTCATGGCACTGACACAGTGTCAGTCATGGCACTGACACAGCGTCAGTCATGGCACTGACACAGCGTCAGTCATGGCACTGACACAGTGTCAGTCATGGCAGTGACACAGTGTCAGTCATGGCACTGACACAGTGTCAGTCATGGCAGTGACACAGTGTCAGTCATGGCAGTGACACAGTGTCAGTCATGGCACTGACACAGTGTCAGTCATGGCACTGACACAGTGTCGGTCATGGCACTGACACAGTGTCAGTCATGGCACTGACACAGTGTCAGTCATGGCAGTGACACAGCGTCAGTCATGGCAGTGACACAGTGTCAGTCATGGCACTGCCACAGTGTCGGCCACAGAATCGGCACAATCATGGTCCAGCACTGGCAGTGTCGGTTACAGCACTGGCACGATGTCGGCCCAGCACTGTCAGTGTCCATCACAGGATCGGCACAGTACCGGTCACAGGATTAACAAACACTGGTCATAGCACTGCCAGTGTCGACCACATGATCGGCACAGTGTCGGTCATGGCACTGGTACAGTGTCGGTTAGAGCACTGGCACAGTGTCGGTCATGGCACTGGTAAAGTATCGGTTAGAGCACTGGCACAGTGTCGGTTAGAGCACTGGCACAGTGTCGGTCATGGCACTGGTACAGTGTCGGTTAGAGCACTGGCACAGTGTCGGTCATGGCACTGGTACAGTGTCGGTTAGAGCACTGGCAATGTCGGTCATGGCACTGGTACAGTGTCGGTTAGAGCACTGGCACAGTGTCGGTCATGGCACTGGTACAGTGTCGGTTAGAGCACTGGCAATGTCGGTCATGGCACTGGCACAGTGTCGTTGGTCACAGCCAGGGTTGGCTTATGTTTTGGTATTCTGGATTTTGAGGTAAACAATTTTTAGCCATCAATCAAGTTCGACCTGAACATTTCGACAACTCATCAAATGTGCACCTCTATAATGCCAGCATATGCGATTTTATCAAGACCGACCAGACCAGACACCAGACAACACCGACGTCAGCTAAACCACCAGACAACACCGACGTCAGCTAAAACACCACACAGACACCGACATCGGCTAAAACGACACTGTCACTCGGGTGGAGAGTCGCAGAGATGTAGGTCAGCAACAAAGACGAGACCGCCCCGCCGAAAAACACAGCCCCAAGGCAATCACCGCACCGGCGAAATTGTCAGACTTCTGCCCAGAGGCAGTAGCACCCCTGGCGAGGTGATCCCCAGAGAGGCAGTAGCACCCCCAGCGAGGTGATCCCCAGGGAGGCAGTAGCACCCACAGCGAGGTGATCCCCAGGGAGGCAGTAGCACCCCCGGCGAGGTGACCCCCGCGCGGCCCACGTCGGCCTCCGGCCGGCCGGTGGTACCTGCTGCCTCCTGCTCGTGATGGTGCATCGGCGGCGGCGGCGGCCGGAACAGCCCGTTCAGCGGGTTGTCGCCGTGGTGTAGCAGTCGCTCGGCGAACCCCTGGCCCTCCTGGTGACGCTGCATCGCCCCGCGGCCCGCCTGCCGACCACCAGTCACACGTGGCTCGATATCCGGCCGTGCCGCAGCTGGTGGCACACAGCCGACTACACCTGGCACAGTGGCACACAGCCGACTACACCTGGCACAGTGGCACACAGCCGACTACACCTGGCACAGTGGCACACAGCCGACTACACCTGGCACAGTGGCACACAGCCGACTACACCTGGCACAGTGGCACACAGCCGACTACACCTGGCACAGTGGCACACAGCCGACTACACCTGGCACAGTGGCACACAGCCGACTACACCTGGCACAGTGGCACACAGCCGACTACACCTGGCACAGTGGCACACAGCCGACTACACCTGGCACAGTGGCACACAGCCGACTACACCTGGCACAGTGGCACACAGCCGACTACACCTGGCACAGTGGCACACAGCCGACTACACCTGGCACAGTGGCACACAGCCGACTACACCTGGCACAGTGGCACACAGCCGACTACACCTGGCACAGTGGCACACAGCCGACTACACCTGGCACAGTGGCACACAGCCGACTACACCTGGCACAGTGGCACACAGCCGACACCTGGCACAGTGGCACACAGCCGACTACACCTGGCACAGTGGCACACAGCCGACTACACCTGGCACAGTGGCACACAGCCGACTACACCTGGCACAGTGGCACACAGCCGACTACACCTGGCACAGTGGCACAGCCGACTACACCTGGCACAGTGGCACACAGCCGACTACACCTGGCACAGTGGCACACAGCCGACTACACCTGGCACAGCGGCCACAGCCGACTACACCTGGCACAGCGGCACACAGCCGACTACACCTGGCACAGCGGCACACAGCCGACTACACCTGGCACAGTGGCACACAGCCGACTACACCTGGCACAGTGGCACACAGCCGACTACACCTGGCACAGTGGCACACAGCCGACTACACCTGGCACAGTGGCACACAGCCGACTACACCTGGCACAGTGGCACACAGCCGACTACACCTGGCACAGTGGCACACAGCCGACTACACCTGGCACAGTGGCACACAGCCGACTACACCTGGCACAGTGGCACACAGCCGACTACACCTGGCACAGTGGCACACAGCCGACTACACCTGGCACAGCTGGCAGTCACAGCCGACTACACCTGGCACAGTGGCACACAGCCGACTACACCTGGCACAGTGGCACACAGCCGACTACACCTGGCACAGTGGCACACAGCCGACTACACCTGGCACAGTGGCACACAGCCGACTACACCTGGCACAGTGGCACACAGCCGACTACACCTGGCACAGTGGCACACAGCCGACTACACCTGGCACAGTGGCACACAGCCGACTACACCTGGCACAGTGGCACACAGCCGACTACACCTGGCACAGTGGCACAGCCGACTACACCTGGCACAGTGGCACAGCCGACACACCTGGCACAGTGGCACACACCGACTACACCTGGCACAGGCACACGGACGGCACACAGCCGACACACCTGGCACATGGCATACACAGCCGACTACACCTGGCACAGTGGCACACAGCTACACCTGGCACAGTGGCACAACTACACCTGGCACAGTGGCACACAGCCGACTACACCTGGCACAGTGGCACACAGCCGACTACACCTGGCACAGTGGCACCAGCCGACTACACCTGGCACAGTGGCACACAGCCGACTACACCTGGCACAGTGGCACACAGCCGACTACACCTGGCACAGTGGCACACAGCCGACTACACCTGGCACAGTGGCACACAGCCGACTACACCTGGCACAGTGGCACACAGCCGACTACACCTGGCACAGTGGCACACAGCCGACTACACCTGGCACAGTGGCACACACGGCGTGGCACACGACTACACCTGGCACAGTGGCACACAGCCGACTACACCTGGCACAGTGGCACACAGCCGACTACACCTGGCACAGTGGCACACAGCCGACTACACCTGGCACAGTGGCACACAGCCGACTACACCTGGCACAGTGGCACACAGCCGACTACACCTGGCACAGTGGCACCAGCACTCAGTGGCACACAGCCGACTACACCTGGCACAGTGGCACACAGCCGACTACACCTGGCACAGTGGCACACAGCCGACTACACCTGGCACAGTGGCACACAGCCGACTACACCTGGCACAGTGGCACACAGCCGACTACACCTGGCACAGTGGCACACAGCCGACTACACCTGGCACAGTGGCACACAGCCGACTACACCTGGCACAGTGGCACACAGCCGACTACACCTGGCACAGTGGCACACAGCCGACTACACCTGGCACAGTGGCACACAGCCGACTACACCTGGCACAGTGGCACACAGCCGACTACACCTGGCACAGTGGCACACAGCCGACTACACCTGGCACAGTGGCACACAGCCGACTACACCTGGCACAGTGGCACACAGCCGACTACACCTGGCACAGTGGCACACAGCCGACTACACCTGGCACAGTGGCACACAGCCGACTACACCTGGCACAGTGGCACACAGCCGACTACACCTGGCACAGTGGCACACAGCCGACTACACCTGGCACAGTGGCACACAGCCGACTACACCTGGCACAGTGGCACACAGCCGACTACACCTGGCACAGTGGCACACAGCCGACTACACCTGGCACAGCGGCACACAGCCGACTACACCTGGCACAGTGGCACACAGCCGACTACACCTGGCACAGTGGCACACAGCCGACTACACCTGGCACAGTGGCACACAGCCGACTACACCTGGCACAGTGGCACACAGCCGACTACACCTGGCACAGTGGCACACAGCCGACACACCTGGCACAGTGGCACACAGCCGACTACACCTGGCACAGTGGCACACAGCCGACTACACCTGGCACAGTGGCACACAGCCGACTACACCTGGCACAGTGGCACACGCACGGGGCGTCACAGTTGCCGTGCATCTCAATCCGGTCACTAAAAATATAATAAATAACCGGCCTGGGGAGAATGACGGAACTCACTTTGAAATGTCATGCCAAAAAGGGTAATGTCCAATAAATAGCCAACCGTTCACAATATCCTTGACCAGAGCATAGCAGCACAAATGGCACAAAATACGACCAATAACAAAACGCAGCACAGGAACACGTGCACAACACAGTCACTGCACGTTTGTCACTGAGCCGCACCACACACAGACACAGTCACTGTTGTCACCGAACCGTACCACACAGACGCTGCTGTGTCACCGAACCGCACCACACACAGACACAGTCACTGCTGTGTCACCGAACCGCGCCACACACAGACAGTCACTGCTGTGTCACCGAACCGCACCACACACAGACACAGTCACTGATGTGTCACCGAACCGCACCACACACAGACACAGACACTGCTGTGTCACCGAACCGCACCACACACAGACACAGTCACTGCTGTGTCACCGAACCGCACCACACACAGACACAGTCACTGATGTGTCACCGAACCGCACCACACAGACACAGTCACTGCTGTGTCACCGAACCGCACCACACACAGACACAGACACTGCTGTGTCACCGAACCGCACCACACACAGACACAGTCACTGCTGTGTCACCGAACCGCACCACACACAGACACAGTCACTGCTGTGTCACCGAACCGCACCACACACAGACACAGTCACTGCTGTGTCACCGAACCTCGCCACACACAGACACAGTCACTGATGTGTCACCGAATCGTACCACACAGACACAGTCACTGCTGTGTCACCGAACCGCACCACACACAGACACTGCTGTGTCACCGAACCGCACCACACACAGACACAGTCACTGCAGCCGTGTCACTGAGTCGTACCGGCTGGCGTTGGCGCATCTCGCGGTACCGGTCCAGCAGCATCTGCTGCTCCAGCATCTCGATCTGCTGGGCGCGCTGCACCTCCAGCGTGGCGCCCATCGGGCCTTCGGTGGGCGGCGAGGAGGACAGCAGCCGGCCCAGGGTGCGGTCCGCCAGCCAGCAGAGGCTGGCCGGAACACGCAGTCGCCGCAGCAGGCCAGAGTGGCGGTAGAGCAGGCCTGACACCTGGGCACGGGCACGGGTCACAGCAGATCTGGGCACAGGGACAGGTTACACACAGCAGACCCGGGCACGGGTCACATACAGCAGGCCTGGGCACGGGTCACATATAGCGGAACTGGGCACGGACATGGGTCACATACAGAGCGAACCTGGGCACAGGGACAGGGGCAGGTCGCATACAGCAGATCTGGGCAGGGAAACACGTCACATACAGCGGACCTGGGCACGGGTCACATACAGCGGACCTGGGCATGGGTCACATACACCAGACCCGGGCACGGGCACGGGCCATATACAGAGCAGACCCGGGCATGGGGACGGGTCACATACAGCGGACCTGGGCATCGGTTGCATACAGGAGACCTGAACACGGGTTACATATAGCGGACCTGAGCATGGGTCACATACAGCATACCTGGGTACGGAAACACATCACACAGCGCACCTCGGAGCCAGGCCGGACAGCGGACACCACTTGCCCGCCGCCCCGACGGCAGCGGCGCCGCCGGCTGTACTTACGATGCCGCACAAGCCGCTGACGCCGGCCGCCGCCGACGTGGAGCAGATCTGCAGGCCGATCAGGTAGGTGAGCGTCTTGCCGGTGACGGGCACGCCGAGCACGTGCGTGGTGGTGACGCGCGGCACGTCGAAAAAGTAGCTCACGAACAGCGGGAAAATCAGGCCATACCTGCAGCACGGACACACGGTCGGTCGGTCCCGGTGGAGTGGAGGCCACGTGACTGCACGCCGGCAGCACCGCCATGCCTCAAGGTCAGTGGACTGTTGTCATAGCAACTTCACCCAGCTGCCCCGGCAAACAACGGCCGGGAGGCAGTCAATGCGGTACTCCATAAACTGTGCCCAGCTCCCTCCTATCGGAAGTAGAAACAATCACCATGATGTTTGTGTAGCAATGCACGTGACGGCCCGTCAACTTCGGCCACGAAGGTGAATGCCATCCGTTCACAGCCAATAACGCACTGGCTATTGTTTTCACGTGGCCTTAAGAAGATGAGTGAATATGAAATGTTCTTAAGATGAGTGAATACGAAATATTTTTACACCAGCGCAGGCGATAACTATCCCCGGTGGAGGCGAGCGGGTTGAGTATCCTCGATCCGCCCGGTACCTGATGGCCGGGTGCAGTTTCGGCACCAAACGGGTGTGGTGGGGGGGGGGGGGGGCGGTAGCGACCCTCGGCCGGGAACAGTGGCGCCAACTCACGGCCCGCTCGGCATCAGTCGGCCCGGGTGCAGCTCCACCCCCAGACGCTGCGACCCCAGCACACACAGCAGCTCCAGCATCGTCGACAGTGTCCACGTGATCAGCAGGTGGCTGGCGAACTTGCGCGAGCCATACCGCCGCTCGAATATCCTGCGGGCGAGCCAGGCGGACACTGCAGACCAACACTCCAAGTCACATCACGTCAAGCCCAGCAAACATCCAGGCACCCCCTCTAATCCCTCATTTACGCAGCGCCGGCGATATCAACGAAATCCCCTCAAATCGTCGGTTAAAACGCAGAGAAATAACCGTACAAATCACAGGGGAGTGCAAAGACGCTGTGCTGTTTCATCCGCACTGACAAGCTTAGTCCCATGTTGCAATTCGCTCGCTAGTCGTTTCTACCCAAGACTGCATTGACGTCATTTCAAGGTCTGCTCAAAGTTGCATCAACTGCACTGATCAATCGGCGTTCATTCACATATTGCATTTTTAAAGAAATCGCAACATCGTCGTTCATTGGTCTATTAAGATAGGTTAGTATAAGGCAACATTAGTGGCATTTGTGTGGATGTGGGCGAGAGATGGGCTACAGTCACGGGTGTTGATTTCTGTAAATTACTGGGAGGGGGGGGGGGGGGGGGAATACATGAAGCCAATGGGCATGTCCAAATGGATTGGGGGCACACTCCATGCGGTCCCATGCTAAAAGTTAAAATTATGGGAGGGGGGGGGGCAAAGCCAACATTGAGGGGGCACTCCCCCCCCCCACAAGTATATAAAACAACACACATGGCTAGTGATGTGGCGGCATACAAACAGATCCCATCCCGGTACATAGGTGGACCCTGAAGGCCTTGACCTATGGTCATGAAAAGCACACTGCAGCGAGTTAACTACAGCCGTGATCTACCCTCCAAATTGTGCGCTTCTAGCTTCAATAGTTTCCAAGATCCTATGGGGTGGGGGTGCGAATCAACCACCCTCCCGACCGCGCTATAATACACCCTCCGGTGCGCGTGGTAGAAGCTTGGTGCCCTCGGAAAATTAAAAAAATGCACACCAGTGTTGGTTGACCACTACCAGGACAATCAGAAACATTAAGTGTTCTGTGGCATCACAAATAAACCGATTGCTAATGCGCCGGCAACACCAAAAGTACACGAGTTTCCACTCTCTCCTGCTCTGTTGGCGGAGAACGGTGGTCTCCGGAGAACGGTGGCAGTGAATTGCCGAGTAGCTGTTTGTGTAGCTGGGATGTTTGGGCGCGTCAGTTGCTTTGGCTATATTGCGCCCAGAGAAGCTGTGTGTGTGTGTGTGTGTGTGTGTGTGTGTGTGTGTGTGTGTGTGTGTGTGTGTGTGTGTGTGTGTGTGTGTGTGTGTGTGTGGTCGATTTTTTTGGAACGTCAGCTGCTTTGACTATATTGCGACCAGAGTAGCCGACTGGCTGAGTTAGCCACCTGTAAGTGGTCACTAATGAGGCAGGTAACATAATGTTGCTTTGGCTATATTGTGCCAAGAGTAGCTGGCTGACTGAGTTAGTCACCTGAAAGCAGACGGGTAACGTAATGTTGTTTTGGTTATTTTGTATCCAGAGTAGCTGACTAGCTGAGTTAGCAACCTGTAAGAGGTCACTAATCAGGCGGGTAACGTAATGTTGCTTGAATGTGTCTCAAACACTGCACACGATCCTACGAACATCAACCGTGGTGGTAGCCGTCACTGAGATCTTCCTTAGCAGAAGACATTGCTATGAACACATGAAAAGATGACAATTTTGTGACAGTCATCCATGATCTTGAGTTATGTCTTAACGGAATTAATCAATGACACTCGATTCAATGCTCGTTGTCTCAGAGGCAATTGCCAGCGCTGACTCGAGTCACGCAGAGACGAAAACAGCGCAAATAACGGTGCATTGAACAGCAAACCGGCGGGCTAGCGGCTGACTAGCACACTAGCTGGGAAGCTGTCCGTGTCAGATCGACTGACCGAAAGTAGTAGATGAGGAGGGCTGTACAGACGACGTCCTTGGTGTCGATGAAGGCCAGCCGGGAGGTGAGCAGGCGGTACAGCAGCGGCGGCGTCAGCATGTCCGGCACGCGCAGCTCCAGGTGCTGACGCAGGTGTGACAGGAGCGGCACATTGATGGCCGTACAGGCCAGGAACAGACCGCCCATCAGCCCCTTGCTGATGGGCGCCTTGTCTGGTGGGCGATGGGCGCAGGTCAGAAGTGTCAGTGGCCACTCATTATTCACACCTCACCTGTGGGAGTAGTCAGAGGCGACGGAAAGACAGACTGATAGACAAAGCGCCATTTCCCCTAGACTACTTGCCACATCAACTTTGGTGGGTGGGGAACAGCTGACCAAAATATGGCATTAATGTGTCCTTCAAAAATAGATTTCACTTATCCTACTCACGTACCCTATGATGACCTTGAATGACCCAACTTGGAATATGATTGTGGACATATTATCAGAATACATCAATGAAGTAAAATGCATTAAAACAGAAATGTGTGGCATACTTTGCAAACAGATGTGTCATTTTTAATATCACACGAGGTAAGCAATCAATTATTCATGGAGTATGGTGAACATACAACTTCCAGAACACCGAATCGACATCCTTCCTGGAGAAGCATCGACATCGTGCTTCTTGATGTTTGGGTATGAGGTCTTCATGCATCATTTCCAACAGTAACTCATTTATAATTATCGTGCTTATGCTCATAATTAGGGATTGTCATTCACCAACATCTCTTATTTCAGGTAACGGGATTACCTATGGTGTGTTCTATTATAGAATACTGGTTGAAAGCATACATATTATTATAATTATTGTTAACATAGTCATCCCTATATTAGGTATCTCTCAAAGCAAGTGAAAAGGAATAGATACAAATATGCTTCTAGCTAAAAATTGATTTTGAGGGACTTAGATATCTTAATTAACATCGTTTTCATGGCAAATTCGCATGCCTCTCTACTCGTTTCAAATCTCACATCTCACACCTAACAGAAAAAAACATTATTTTAACACTGAACAAAGCCACCAATGGAAGATCCAGAAGCTGTGTTCCACGTCATTCACCCGGCAGCACTCATTCAGCCACAGAACCATCAATGACAGAATGCTTTCCCTGTCAATGTCGTGTCAGTTCCCTCTGGTTAGTTACTAGGGCTTTAGGGCGCATCGACTACATTGGTCATGTAGCGCCCAGTCAGCTCCCTCTGTCAATGTGTTAAAGTTCAGGGTGGATGTTCACTGGGCCGACACAGCATACAGTACCCCATCTTCATCTCCACGTCGGACCTCCAGGTCTACTGTCTTGGGATGATTGCTGAGGTTAAATTGCGGACATGGTGTTGATTTGCTATTCATATTAACATGCATTCACATTTCATGCACATTGTGAGTCAACTAACATCAAAACCTACCAGGCGACAAATGTGCAAAGAGTGATTTTGTACTTACAAAACCCTGTTGTGCTGTATTGAGAGAGAACGGTTGCCATGGTGTCAAACCGATGGTCAGAGCTGAATTCCAACCTGCCCGAAATAGACAGAATGTTATGAAACATTCCAGAGATGATACATTCAACTGGAAGGCTTTAACACTTTTCTACTCCCAAACTATCCCAATGTACAGACTTAAAATAATGACACCATATTGTTACCAATTCAGGTCGTTCAATATATATTTTACAAAACGTAACATCTGGCTGAAATGACAGGGGCAAAATTAGCATTAATTACTTCCAATTTCTGACAGTTCTGGCATTCAATGAATTGCAAACTAATGACATGATCAAACACCACTCAAAGTTTGCATACCTTTATTACACCTCACATTATATCACATAAGTAAGTGAAATTGAGACCTCAAAACTATTTTCTGTTCCAACCTCAGGATGCCTTACTGTGGACGAGCAAGGCATATTGCACAACTCGTTCAGTTACTTATTTAATGTTAGCTGGTGTTGGCGCATCACTAAAACATAATGGTGTGAACAAACCTGCAACAAATTTGTGTATGTTTCATGAAATGACAAACAATGGAAACACATTTTGGGCATACTATGGGCAGAGTGGATCCAGGAATTTGGATAGTGAGCACTTAATCCGGAGGGATGCCATTTTTCTCAAAGGGTACCTTTCCTATGCTGATGGGTGCCATTTGCTGGTTGTTTATTGGTTTTTACGACACGTCGACCGTTCAGTCATGTAGCGTCGTCAATCTCTCACGCCGATTGGTCGCGGGCGAAGAGTAGCGACAGGTGAGACTCGAGTCCACAACCTTTCGATTGTGAGACGAGCATCTTGCCCCTAGACCACTCGTCTCCCAGTGCAATTTGCTGAAAAACTAGTTGAGTAGGGAGGGGGAGCACTTAATCCGGAGGGGTGCCATTTTTCTCAATGGGTACCTTTCCTACCCTGATGGGTGCCATTTTCTGAAAAACTAGTTGAGTAGGGAGGGGGTGCACTCAAGTGTCCTGAAGGGGCTCCACATCCCAGTTGGGGAACATGCCTCCAGTTCCCCTTGGAACTGCTGCTAACTATAGGCCACTGGATCAGGATAAAGAAATGGTTGATGCAGGAAGAGATAATAAGTCAATGGATATGGCAGGACATTACAGATGGGAGGCTTTAACATAATGGTGTTGAGACAAAACTGAAACCTTTTTAAAACAAAACTTTTGCCAGAGCACCACTGCTGATGGTGGCAAAGATATATCTTCTGAGATATGGGGGTACATGTGGGGGCTGATATTGCAGGGGCCTGTTCCCCCATAGAGGGATACAAATCAGTTAGTTATTGGAGTTCAGGGGCGCATTGACTGCGTCGGTCATGCAGCGCCCATGGGATACAAATCAACATCCAATGCTGGAAACAGCTATTGCAATTGTATGATGCAATTGTATTCAAATGTAAAGAACCAAGACTTCAAACTAGTGTTCAGGTGCAATACTTTAAAGCCCAAGAGCAACCCAAACCTGACAGCCATTATGATATGCCATGTCTTTTCGTGCAGCAAATCTAGCATATGGTTCCTCTAGAAAAAAAAGAAAAAAAATCACCCAGAGATACATATCTTCCTGCCACAGTTTTAATTTATACAGAATTTTCCTGAGCATTTGCATGAGCCCTCATGGAAAAAACAAAGGTAGAATGCCTGTTCTATATTTTTCCCAAAATAATTTAGATATTGTGGAAACAAATTTCATGAATCTTTTTATTTTGGGTCCACACTGGCTCACATTGTATAGGATAATTCTTTCTTGTCCAACTACTATCTGAGAAACTTGCAAAAACACAAAAACAGCTCTCCTTAACATACCCAAAATCTGTGATAGATCAC
The DNA here is from genome assembly GCA_034440615.1 of Ashinkailepas kermadecensis. Classification (NCBI taxonomy): domain Eukaryota; kingdom Metazoa; phylum Arthropoda; class Thecostraca; family Neolepadidae; genus Ashinkailepas; species Ashinkailepas kermadecensis. The sequence continues at coordinate 18,209 of JAOTOM010003736.1, forward strand.
TTTGCCTTTTGATGGCAAAGATAGGGATCATAACATTACATGTCTTTCCTAGTATGTTGGATATGCTGGTAAGAATAGGACATTGATGCCAAATTTTGCAGTGAACTATGATCAGCTCAAGATATTGTCAGGTGAAATTCAGTGGGCAGGGTCATTGTTAGACTTAGATGCATATCAGATGTTTGAAGTTATAAAAGGTACCAGATAATTTTGAATATTTGGAAGCAACATCTAGTAGCCATGATAGAAACAATCATGCATGATATTCAGGAAGAGCACTGCACATTCGCAGCAGCATGTGCTTTTATGATTGATCATCAATCATCATCTTCCACATTTTGTCCTTTCAATGCACCATGATTTTGCTGGCACACCATCATGAGAGTGCCGCACAGCATGCCTACCAGGGTGCACTGATCAGGCATCAGCATTTTTTTTGTGCATTTCTGGACACATGTCATTTTGAGCAAAAAATATTGTAGAAATATGCTTCTGAATGTGAAGATGATGTGACAATTAATTTGGAAATATTGGATGATGTGACCATTAAAGTTGGAAATATAGGGGACGAGTGGTCTAGGGGTAAGATGCTCGTCTCACAATCGAAAGGTTGTGGGTTCGAGTCTCGCCTGTTGCTACTCTTCGCCCGCGACCAATCGGCATGAGAGATTGGCGAGGCTATATAACGGTCGACGTGTCGTAGAACCAATAACCAGATTGGCGACGCTACATGACTCAATGGTCGACGTGTTGTAAAACCAATAACCAAAGTTGGAAATATAAAGTTTCTAGTTTAATCCCACCTTAATTTCAACATTGGTTCTGCAACAACCATTCTCATCAGCATACTGATGCCCTCAATGGCTTCTTTTTTAAATAAACCTTATCCAAGTTCTTGCTGGGGTGGCTTTATGTACCAGGGTTCTATTTGCTAAGCAGACCTTGTTGCATGAACCCTGGCCCAACCACCTGATCCATGAATTCCAGTTTTACTGCATAATTTTGGCAGAAAGCTTAATGTGCCATCAATCACTGATACAGCCCCTGGTAGCTCATCCCCAGCCATATCAGCCAGCTGCCAACCAACCCTCCCAGCCGGGGGTAAATGCGAGTGTGTGAAGCGACTCAAACCCTGTGTTGCCAGGACAGAGGAGACTAGTGCAGGCTAGCACTATAACCAACTGAGCTACCAGGGCAGCAAACCCCAAACAGAAATTCAAATGAGAAATGAACTGCTGCTTTGTCAACTGTTTTGACAGAAAGTGTCATCTTACAGGGGTTGGAATGAACATCTTCCAGCTGTTATGCTATTCCAATTACATGCTATTTATTGATTATATAATTAGCAGGGGTGTTGCTTTATATACTTTTGAGAGTATAACTGTCCCTCCAATGTTGGATTTGCCCCATCAATTAATTAAACTTTTAACATGCAGCACTATGGAATGTGCCCCCCCCCCCTCCCAGTCCAATTCAGCCCATTCATGGCCTCCATGCATTGTGCCCCCCAGTAATCCTCAGAAATCAATGCCCATAGTTGTGAGATCAGGTTAGGGTAGGTTTCTCCATGCATATATTATTTTTGGATGTTTATTTCTTCTGAAATTTTTGAGCACATCCATCAGAATGTTTTAATTGGAGATAAAGCTTCTAGAAGCATTATTGTATTGCAAGAGTGAAAGTGCCTGCTGTGTGGTGGTTTTTACACAGTGCCTGTCGGGGTAGCCGTCCCAACCAAGCACTCCAAAGTATATTTACATCATTTGTTATTTGAATTGCACAAACACACACTGCAGCTACCTGTCTGTTGTTTGTTTCTTATTTAGGCTTTAGGGTGCTTCAACCTGTCTTGGGTAATTTCATCATCATTGTTCCCATGGCTATAAATGGACATAGATAAATACCTAGGTAGGTAGTATGCAATGACTGCATGCATGAGCTACAAATTCATTTGGGTGGCAGATACCAATGGGTCAAAAGTTACATCATTCTAAATTAAAATGACTAGATAGCATGGTGTTCAGAGCTAGTTGTTATTGGAGTTTAGGTACCTAGGTAGGTGCCATGGCATCCATAGCAAATAATCACATCCATGCTACCTATTCATCAAGTCACCCATGTCTAAATAGTTTCCTGTTTAGGCCAGGAGTACTATTTATTCGAAAGAGGTAGTAGCTAGGGGCCACATAGTCATTCATTCTACCTATATCCAAACGCCTACAAAATATATAGAAACAACGCACTTGGTAGGCAGCTCCAGTAGCAAAAGGCTACGTAGAAGTGCAGGTAGCCATGCAGGCTGAACACAAATGCAGGTAGTTACATACCAATACGATTAAGCCTTATTACAAGTTGAGTTTTCTACTAGATATCTTCATTTACAGTTGCAAGCAGTAATTTCCATAGTGTGTAACTAGGTACCGAGGTACAACAAAATCGAAGAAATTACCCAACTCACGGAAACCCATACGGCATAAATTGCCGCGATTGCCGCTCAATAATAGTAAGTTCGTTGATGGATGCCAGAGTAGGAGTTGCCTAAATTGCTGCCGTGTGAATGCTACCAGGACTACTTACTGAATTAACCCATTTGTTAACCAACGAAAAAGCAGATGATTGGAACCGCCACCAAAAGATACATTAAACTGCACGGTTTCTTTGCCATAAATTATCCCTATAAGCCATTAAATATTGAAAGTTGTGAATCAGCGAACTCCCATTATGGTTGATGCTGTATGGGTGGGTCTACTCTGTTGCCCAGGGTTGTTGCCGTGCCCATGTTCCGAAACTACTGAACCGAATTTCATCAAACCTTCACCAATCGATACAAAGGGGTCGATTTCCGTGGGACTTTTGAATATGGTGACTCTCACCGATACTTAAAGCTGTTAAATTACCCCTTAAACTTGGAGCGGCCATGCACTTTTGATGACCTTGACCTAAGGCCAAGGTCACCATATTGATAAGTCCCAAGTATATCGACTACGTCACGTCGATTGGTGAAGGTTTCATGAATTTCGGTTGCGTACTTTCGGAGCATGGGCGGCGCAACAACCCTTAAAAAGAGTTTTATGCACTTTTGATAACCTTGACCTTAGGCCAAGGTCACCATATTGAAAAGTCCCCAGTATATCGACTACGTCGCGTCGAATGGTGAAGGTTTCATGAAATTTGGTTGCGTACTTGCGGAGCATGGGCGGCGCAACAACCCTTAAAAGGAGTTTTATTCACTTTTGATGACCTTCACCTAAGGCCAAGGTCACCATATTGAAAAGTCCCAAGTATATCGACTACGTCGCGTCGATTGGTGAAGGTTTCACGAATTTCGGTTGCGTACTTGCGGAGCATGGGCGGCGCAACAACCCTCAAAAAGAGTTTTATGCACTTTTGATGACCTTGACCTAAGACCAAGGTCACCATATTGAAAAGTCCCAAAGTATATCGATCACGTCGCGTCGAATGGTGAAGGTTTCATGAAATTCGGTTGAGTACTTATGGAGCATGGGCGGCGCAACAACCCTAAAAAGGAGTTTTATGCACTTTTGATGACCTTCACCTGAGGCCAAGGCCACCATACTCAAACGTCCGGAGTATATCGGCCATTCCACGTCGATTAGTGAATGTTTCATCAAATTCGGTTCAGTACTTTCGGAGTATATGCGTGGCACATTTCCTCAAAAAGGATTTTGTGTATTTTGGTGACCTTGACCTAACGTCAAGGTCACCATATTAAAAGCCCTACGCATATCGATCACGTCACGTCGATTGGCGAAGGTTTCATGAAATTACATTTAGTAGTTTCGGAGTATGGGCGTGGTAAAAAGTCTTTAAAAATGTTTTGTGCTTTTTTAGTGACCTTGACCTAAAGCCAAGGTCACCATATTCAAAAGTCCCAAGTATATCGACCATGTCACGTCGATTGGTGAAGATTTCAAGAAATTCGGTTCCGTAATTTAGGAGCATGGGCACCGCAATTATTGCCGATAAAGATGTACTTATTTTGCGACCTTAGGCCAAGGTCAAGGTCACCATATTTTAAAGTCCCAAGTAAATCGACTATGCTGCATCGATTGGTGATGGTTTCATGAAATTCAGTCGAGTCCTTTAGGAGCATGGGCACCGCAGCATTTTCAAAATGGATTCAAAATGGCCGCTCCAAGTTTAAGGGGTAATTTAACAGCTTTAAGTATCGGTGAGAGTCACCATATTCAAAAGTCCCACGAAAATCGACCCCTTTGTATCGATTGGTGAAGGTTTGATGAAATTCGGTTCAGTAGTTTCGGAACATGGGCACGGCAACAACCCTGGGCAACAGAGTAGACCCACCCATGCTGTGTTGGGTCTGTTCCCGTGGCTCCACCAGAAGGAACTCAGTGGAGGCTAGTTGAGGGTGGTTGAGACTGGCCCACGGGAACGACCGGTGGAGCTTGGTGGAGAAATCAGCTGACAGCGGTGTGAATTCCGCGACAAAAAGGAAGCATTTGGCGCATGTATCATAAATTGGCCAAATTGCCCTTAAAATGTTTGTCCAGATGATCGCACAATGTACATAGTATGCCTTGTTTTACAAAGTCCCAAATTTCTCTTTATTTCTGGCTATGTATGTGTCCTCAGAGACTGCGGGGAGCACACGTCCTTTTCGCCTATGGGATGAACCAGGCAATCTCTCTTTCCTCTCGGTTGAGCATCGTCTCCCCCTGTTTTGCGGTTTTGCCTACCTTCTTAACGTACAGCATATAATCTAGTGTCTGGACCCGCCGGGCTCCCTCGGCCCCGAGGCGCTTCTCTACCCGATGCTGACTTTTCCTCATCTCAACTTGCCCGACCTCGTCGATCGGGCTCGAGTAGGATTTTAGTCGGCGCCAGGAGAACGACGGTACTTCTGGGCACGGGAATTGCGGCGGATCCGGCCGGTAAAGTAACATCTTCTCCTAGGCCGAATGACGTAGATTAAAGGCCTAAAAACATGTTTTGTGGTCTGCATCTGTTACTTCGTTTTTTGTTCATAGTTGTAGTAGTAATTTCATATTTCCTTTGCGAAGGATGATCCTGGTATTCAGTTGATGCATGAAGATGAGATTCATATGATGGAGGACGTTGTTTACGCGCAAATATATGGCGCAAGTGCGCCGTGATTGAGCTCAACTGAAAAATCACAATTGGACCCCGCTTCTGGGCTGGTGGAGCTTTTGCTCCACTGGTGGAGGTTGGTGGAGAAAAATCTCCACCGGATTTGCGACGGGAACGACCAGTGGAGGTTTGTGGAGGTTAGTGGAGCCACGGGAACAGACCAGGGCCTATTTTAAGATAATTTCACTGGGGTGGAACATATGTGGTCCGCCACAAGTCTGAGGTTGGGGGACGCACTTGCGGCCCCAGCTGAACCCAACCTACCCCCATTTTCAATTTTCTCCACGGATTTAGGCCACTTTATTTTCGATCTACCAAAATTTGATATTTATTTTTATTTTGATATTTTATAATACAAATTTTAAAAAACGGCTCTGGGGCTGACCGGAAGGGAGACGACTCGGGAGGACTGTCCGGGAGGGGGAGGCGAGGGCCCACTGAAAAGTATATGAATCGACACAATGCCGATCGGATGCCGAACAGCAAGCCGATCGGAGCGGTGGCAAGCACACATCTCTGCACCTCTACTTCACACGGCCCCAGAGCGATAGAAGCCCTTTGCGAACTCCTGCTTCATATACACTTCAGGCGTCGGGTTTCCCCAACGGCGTTCTTTCTTCTGCAGGAAGTGAGCGACGGCAGATCTCGGGTCATAGCGGCCAACTCCTGTTCCATTCATTGACACAAGCATACGGCCGATAACTGTCTCCATCATAGTGTTGAGACGATGACTTGACTTTATCTGGTTATAGTGTGATACGGCTCGTTCAGTTCCCATGCTGTGAGGGGTGAGACACATGAATGCAGCCAGGAGTTTCTGGCAGACACCGGAGCTGGTAGCCACCATAGCTTGCAGCTTTGCCCCGTTCGACACACAGCCATCACGAGCGCCACACATGCGTCGCCAGTTGTCAGCCACAGCGACTGCGAATTCGGCCACAGCTTCTTCTCCGAACAGCATCGACACCAGGCCTCGACCTTCCTTTATAAACTCCGTCACGGACTCGGCTGTGAGGAGCGTCATCAGCACTTTTACTTGTTCCTCTTGGTCAATGTTGAGTCGCTCACACAGGAAGTTTTTGGTTGCTGCCACGATCTTTGTGCGAACTGCTGCTATCGATCGGTTCGAGGTTGTCACGTACTTGTTTTTTACGTTCCGATGACCTTTGTCTTCCCCGTCGGTCTGGCTGGTCCCGGCTTCTCCCGCGGTAGACGCCAAGAGAGCCTCCTCTTTGCCACCTGGCACGGGAGCGGCCTCCATCAGCTCCAGATAGTTTTTCGTTCCATCACGTGCTTCCAAGACGTCGGGGATTGTCAGGCTGTCCTGCTGAAGGCGCTTCTGCAGATGGCGGACTGACGTCATCGCGTCCGCCATGACCACAGTCAGGTAGTGGGATCTCCCTCCGTCCTCCCATTTCGCCAGGTACCCTCGTGCCTCCGACTTGGCTTTCTTCTCTTGCGAGGCAGCGATTTCTCTCCAAACTTCTCGACACGCTGGAAGGTTTGCCAGCACGGCGTTGACCAGACTGAGAAGATGCTCAGCGAACCGCACCTCGAAGTATGCTGGAAATGCATACTTTGCTCCCGCTTTCTTTAGCATCTTCGTCCTGGACTTCGATGAGCGAAAGTATGTGGCCACGCTCAGCAAGTCAGACTTCCACAGCCGAAGCTCCGGGACAGAGTTTTCAGTGCTCTCAACAGCCAGATCGGAGCGGTGGCAGACACACCACATCACCAGTAGCTTGTGCTTGACATGGTCTTCCAGGCGTTTCCAGAGGCCACTGGACTGGCCAGTGTTGGCGGCTTCCCCATCTGTCGTTATGCCGACCAGCTTTTTGGTGTCCGCCTTGGCATGGTTCAGGGCGAGCGTAGTGGCTTCCAGCAAGCCCTCTGCACCCCCGCTCTCAGACTCGACTACGCCTAGAAAGAGAGAGGTGAGCCTGCCACTCTCTGAGACTGTGCGGGCCGTGACGAACTTGGTGTCCAGCTGCATCCGATCCACGCTTCCATCCACCTGGATACTGAAACAAATGCCTGCGTTGATGGTGTCTGCTAGCTTTTCTGCCTCTACAGCTGCAACTGACTCTAGCATATCCCGGTACACGGCTAGATAGAGGTAGTGTAGCTCTGTTCCAGAGGGAGTTGTGGGTGTGAACTCCCACTCCCACCCATGGTCTGACATGGCGGACAGGAGCCGACTACTGTGCATTGTGGCCAGCGAACGACACGGCCATGACCACGCCGACGGAGTCTCGATCATGGAATCGCTGTACACGTCTACAGCCAGCTTAATGAGGGTCTCTATGGTGGTTGACTTGTGCCGCTTGATGATGCTGAGCCACGGGTGTTTGTCGGTTTGTCTGTTCCACATCTCTTCCAGCTTCTGAGCCTCAGCAGCTGCGTGGTGAGGACGACCAAGAAGGTGGTCCACAACACGGCGGAGTTTCTCCACACCTTCTGCAAGCATGCCTGAGGCCGCACCGACGACTCCGTTGACAGACGCTTTGTTTGCCGCATCCTGCTGGCTCTGACAAACCTCACAAACGATGTAGGCCCTGTTTTTACCGCCGTTTGGTCCCCTTCTGCTCTCCCTTCGCAGTGACTTGCAGTTGGATATCAGCCATTGCAGGTCGAGTTTGTACCCTTTGTACCAGTTCGATCCTGCAGGAGATAGATCAATGACAGTTTTTGCGGAACTAGCCAAACTCTTAATTTATGGAGGATAATTTACGTTATAAATAGGTATGTTGGGCATTTTTGTGCTATAAGTAGGTAGGTACCTAAGATACAAAAACCATTGACCTTATATGTCGCACCTACAATCAGCAGGTCAGCACAAGTCAGCAATGAATTATTTTCGTATTTTGAATACTTTGAAGAAAAACTTTGTAGGTGCCCATGTCAGGCTATCAGGCGGCAAACAGCATCCCATCACATTAAACATTTATCTTAGTGTTACTTATTGTTATGATATGGAACCGACTACCGATAACATTGTTGTATGTATGGGCGTAGCCACAGCCCCCCGGCCCCTCCCAGGTTTTCGGATTTGAAGCATTACGCCTATGGGCGTTGCATAGAAAGAATTGACTTTAAAAGTCCTTCACCTCCCCCTCACCTGTTTCCGCCTCGTGGCGACACCCTTGCTTATGATGATTATGCTTTTGGTTTAAGAGCGCCGCAACGGTACAGTTGTATGGTATATAGGTGTGTACTTACCAGTACAGTGACTGAGAGCGGGCGTGGAGCCGTCACCAGCAGGACGGGCAGAGGCTGACGGCTGCTGGGAGCCGTCACCAGCAGGACGGACAGAGGCTGATGGCTGCTGGGAGCCGTCACCAGCAGGACGGGCAGAGGCTGACGGCTGCTGGGAGCCGGCACCAGCAGGACGGACAGAGGCTGACGGCTGCTGGGAGCCGTCACCAGCAGGACGGGCAGAGGCTGACGGCTGCTGGGAGCCGGAGGATGCAGGCCTACAAACGAGTCAATTAGCGATCAACGAAATGTGAGAGATCCATGACATTTGCTTTGTATTTCAGCGCAGTGAAGGAAATGATTTTAATTTTGTGTCAGTATCGTCATTTCATGAACGAAATACTTAGGTACTTGCCAAATGTTACCGGTAGCTTTCAGGCGCCACAGGGTGAATTTGTCCCGAATGTTGAGAATTCTCTTGGATCCCCTCCCCCGCAGAACTGGACTGTGAACTTATTTGCTAGACCCAGGGCATCGTCGACTGGTACCTACTTGAAAAATTGAAGGATTGATGGAGTAGAACAAGACCGGGCTGCCGACTCCCACTGTTTTTGGACCTGCGCCCCTGACGTCTTACGTTTCTTTTTAACGGGCCCCGATCCTTCCATTGTTAGTACTTGTATATGCAGTCTTTATGTAACTTGTAAGTTAAATAAATTCAATGGAAACTTCCACACACTACTTTCGCTGCTGTATTTGATTCCACAGCAAACGTAGCAACTAGCAGCCACCGACACCTCTCTGGCGGCACCGGCAACACAAATGAATGAGCATAGGGCGCGCAGATAATTCACTCGCAGCATCACAGCGGCACGCCGCACGGATGAATTTGAGAGGCATGCGCTTGTTTTTATTACGCACCTTCCTCGCGAAGGATTCTGTAATAAAATACCATGCTCGGCGAGGCTCGGCGTGGTACCATAGGCGCACCGGAGGGGGGGGCCCAGGGGGCCCGAGCCCCCCCCATGAGACCAAAGTGCCCTTTTGGCCAAAAGTGCCCTTTTGACCGAAAAGTGCCCTCTTGGCCGAAATGTCCCAAATTTAGCCCGAAAATCACCTGCCTTATGTGCCCCGCCTGTGCCAAAGGTGCCCTTTGGGCCCAAAACTGCCCTTTTGGCCTAAAAATGACATTCCCCTGTGCTCTTTCCTGTCCTATGCCTGTCCCAATTAGGTGCCCTTTTGATCTAAAAGTGCCCTGTGCCCTGCCCTGTACCCTGCCCTGTGCCTTGTGCTGTACGGTGAACTCTGCCCTGCCCTGTGTCCTGCCCTATGCCCTGCCCTATGCCCTGCCCTGTGCCCTGAAGCTTTCGTCGCTATTTTTATTGTGTTACATGTTTGTGTACATGTCACCTGCCTTCAGGACCATCGCCTTCGTGTCAGCTGTTATCATCCTTTCCAGAAATCCACATCCTGCGTACTTTTACATCAAAGGTAAGCGGGCAACCTTCATCTCACGACATAATGCATGCAGGCTGCATGTTTTTGGAAATATTATTGTAAATACAAGGGTTCGGTGCTATAACATATAACGTGTCCCATGGAAAATTCACGCCCCCCCCGGTCAGCAAACCTTCCAGTGTGCCCCGGGCCGCAAAGTGCCCTTTTTGAGCCGGTCAAGTGCCCTTTTGGAGCCGGCCAAGTGCCCTTTTCGGTCCAGGCACCCCCATGGAAAAATCCTGGGTGCGCGCCTGCGTGGTACCGTGCAAAACTTACGGGTATCTACAGCGTTGCGAGTGTAAGTGCATACACAATGGTGTAGGTACTGTGCTTTAATACATCAAAGTGATAGAAAAATATCACAGTGAGCGTTGGATGGCTCATTGATTGTACGGATCAAGTACAAAAAAAATGTAGGTTTCTGATGGTTCCAACGACTTCTGAGGCAGCCAGGTTCTCAGCAAAAATCCTTCAGCATGGGCCCTCACTGGGGTGGAAAGTCTCGACGACTGGGGTGGAAATCTGGGCGACTAGGGTGGAAGCTTCCACCCCAGTTAACATGTTAAAATAGGCCCTGGAACAGACCCATTGTTTATCCACGTATTCCAGCAAGAGGCACATTATTCCCAACGGCGTCGAAAGACCAACTAGGCCAAGGCCCAACTAGGCTACACTAATTCCGCCCATTGACCTAAATATATAACTAGACAAACAACTCGACTTTTCAAAAAGTTCCCGACGGCGGCGCCGCATATGGGCAAAACGTCGGCGCTGGTAGACGCTGCGCAGTGTGTTGTGGATGTAAAGCGGCGGTGCTGGAGCGGTCTAGATGGTGAAAATGACTATATCATTTTCAAATGACATAGTCATATATGAAGCGCTTGAAATTATTGGTAGGGGGTGGGGAACAAAGCCAACATTGATGGGGCACTAGCTCCCTCAAAGTATATAAAACAACATCCTTGCCTGAGCGTCAACCCGTGCCCTATAGCCCAATAGGATGGCCGTGCCAGAGGTTGATTCAGGAACATATGCCCCCATGTAATTTGGACCCCGCACACCTCCGGGAAGGCTCGAATGCTCCCCCTCATATTGTTCAGCCAGAAGCACCCCTTCAGTGTGCTCAATTGCACGCCCCCCCGCTAAACGGACCGCCCCTCCCGATGACAATTCCTGGATCCGCCCCTAATTAGGATATACGATGCACACAGAGTACACATATACTGTCAACTACAAACATCCCCAGCATCACTTCGTTAGCGTTTATCGGGTATCCGGGATCTTATTTTCCTGGGGTAGACATGCCGAAAACCGCACAAAGTTGGCAAAACTATGATACAAGTTAGACCTCAAAAGCACAATTACAATATTTTACAAGGTATTTCCGCCGTTTCTACCTGCTCATCACAAACCCAGCATCATCTTGCACTACTTTTTATACAAATATATCAACAGCTTTTCATTTTACAACATTTCATTCCAGGGATAAAATGCATGGGAGTGGGAGGCGCGCCCGCCGTATGGTTATTATAAAGGTCAATGAATTACGCCTGTCTAGCTTACACTCATTTCCTGTTAAATATGGCGAATATTATTATAGGTATAAATAAACACACGCACACCCACACACATACATACATACACACACACACACACACACACACACACACACACACACACACACACACACACACACACACACACACATATATATATATATATATATATATATATATATATATATATATATATATATATATATATATATATATATAAAATATATATATATATATATATTTATTTATACACACATATATATATATATATATATATATATATATATATATATATATATATATATGTAGGTATATATATATGCATAATATATACTCATATTTATATATATATGCATATATACTCATATAAATATATATATATATATATATGTATATATATGCATTTTTGTATTATGGTCATTTAGCTCCTGCAATGCAACTTTGACACTATTTATGCCATAGAAGCTCGAAATATATCACAAAACAGCAGTGGTTAAATGGAGCCAGCCAACATTGCGCACTTTGTTGTGACTTACCCGCAAGCCACTTAATGGAGGTCAAGCAAATTGGAGAAGGAGCTTCTCCTGATGCTGCTGCATGCATACCAAGTTAAAATAATGTAAGGAATTTCCCTATTACAAATATTAAAAAACTATCCCGAACTGGGCAAAAACCGGCTGTGACCTCAGGTCACTGACCTGACCTCAAACCAGATCCCGAGATCTACGTTTTGGAAGAACTGGCCAATTGCACTCATTTAGCAAGTTTCATTTCAATATTTCTCATGTGTATGAGTTATCGATCCTCAATCGATCGATCATCAGACAGAGCTTGGTGTCTGACACTGGCAGCAGGCTACCGCCGTGATATCTGGGGATCGCCGTGAGCGGCGCTGGTTTGCTAGTGCCGTACCCTGATGCATATTCGGGCTGCCAATGCTCATACAAACTGCGCGTAGGCAGATAGCTCACCGGGGCAAGCAGGCTGATGCCGCTGTTTTCCCCACAAGTGCACGAATGCATCTTTTGGAAGCGATTTCGGGGGTGGGTGGCAGACAGACAACAAACACGGGCTATTCGGGTGGTTGTTTTCCAGATTGAGGAAACGTAGCCTGCATTGGATTTTGCTTTGGGGATGGGCCACTTTATGCTTCGTAAGAGAGAAGAGAAGATGAGATGATGTTGAGTGGAATCTGCAAATTTTGAGGATACCCAACTTTTCGCGGGCCAAGCAGGACTACTAATAGGAAGCGAAATTGTATCAGAGGACCACCTGTCCCGTCAAAAGTATGGAAATGATGACCCCTCAATATATTTTCCGAGCTGCCCTACGTGTTTATTGCATACTAACTTAAGCCATTGCATGATTAATCTCATTTTCAACGTATTCAACAACACGTTTGACGATTCGTGTCACAAACGATTTGCACGCTGGAACATAGGTGAAGGCTTCGTATACTTATTGGTGTTGCCAATAACAACAATCGCACAACCGGAGACTAATACCAATGAAATCATGGATCATTTGACTATTTAACTATCTGTACCGCATACTGATGAAAAAATATACCAGGGATACCTCGTTTTGCATTAGTGTCAATTTTTACCACGGGGTACCACCCTCCCCTGGTCATCAAAACGACCCAAGTACTAGTGCTTTACTATGTTAAGCTGGTAACATTTATCATCAAATTACCATGGCTTCTGGTAATGCTTACCACAGTACGACTATCTAACCTGGTACAGCCTACCACCCCAATACCACTTATCCTAGTCAACCAAAGCACCCCAGTACCAGTCCCAGTATTAGTTACCAATGTAGTAACACCTCTCTTAGTACCGTCTACCACCTTTTACTACCAACCCTCATCAATCATACCACCTCATTGCTGGCCCTAGTAATCGTTGCCATGGTAGTATCATCGCTTTTGATACTGTCTACCACCCTTTTACCACCAAACCCAGTCAGCTATACCACCCTATTAACAATATCTAACATTTATTGGCATAGTGTTACCTCACCTGGTGTACCATACCACCCTAATACCATCTGCACTAATTAGCTGATTAGCTATACCATTACATTACCGGCCCCCGAAACTTTAGCGTTCACCCTGTGGCTTCTGGGTACCTGGAGTTGAGTACATTCCATTCCAGGATCAGACCTGGCACACAATATCCGCGCAGTACCTCGCACCATCTGAACGCCGATTGGTGGTTGTGGCTTAACGACGCACTCAGCAGCTGAGGCCATATGCATGTCGCCTGCCTCCCACCCTGTCAGGAAGGACGGACACCACGAGGAGTCGAACCCAGTATCTCTGGTTTCCCAGACGCCCAGTTTAACCACTCGACTACCGGCACCCCAAAATGAGGATTATGACCCTGCAAAACGGTCTAAACAGTCGCTTTCATTTTCTGCGGGCACGTACATGAGCACTCTCCATTGAATAACTACACTGTTACCGTGGCCTTCTACCAGTACTTTCTAACCCCACTTTCGTCCGCGCAATTATTTGGTACATTACGCATACTGGGCGCAGATGTCATGATGCACTATGCACTGCACATGATGCACGATGTACAAATAATGCAATACCCAAGAGCATTGCAGATAACTATAAGACAGCTTGCAATGTTAAAAGGTATATTGAACATTTTAGAAGAACGTTACAGGAACGTTGCATCCCGATCGTGGCGTCGGCATGTCAACCGAGACAGAGGGCACTCCGATCTACAGATCCTGGATGCTTCTCATGGCTTCCTGGTCCGCCCTGGCCTCCACCGGCAGGTCGAGGATGTTAGTGGCGAGGAACTACATCATGTTCTTCATGGAGGACTTCATTTTCATGTTGAATATATACATGGGTATGTCCAGGAGCACAATTGCCGACGCCAAGCGGCTACTCCGATTATAAAATCTGCCGTGGATGCTTCGCGCTCATCCCCCTGACATGCAGCGTATTTATCAGGAATCCGAGTAACAGTGTCGTTTGAAGTGCTTGCTGAACCCCAACGTCACTGACAGGCGCTGAGTCGACGTCCATATTCAAATGAGGAGAGCTGATCGAAAAGCGATGAACTGCATCTGCTTGCCGGAAAACATGTACCTGTACGTGACGCTGCGAACTTCTGGATGTGGTGAAGAATTTAGTGCAGAAATGACACCCGACATTGAAATATGGATCCTCTTCGTGCCGATGCCACAAATGTTTGGTAAATATTCTCAGGTCGTTGGAACCATGCTTGCACATGGCACATTTAAACGTAACATCAGACATAGTTTTGAAAAGAACAGAAAAATATGGTAGCAAGTGTGTACATTAACACCCAACATCGGCTTTTAAGCATGTCCTTACTGCCACGCACGTGGGCATTCATCCATGACCATATGCACTTGCACAGCTCAATGATAGGTAAGACTGGTGTGAAAACATCAAAATAATACAGTGCATAAAATCGCCAACTTGTCAGTCCTTATTTACGCCCGTCTTATTTAACCTCAGGCCATAGAATCGCGAAGGGGTTCAGTAAAATTGCGCCGGGCCTCCTAAAAAAATACCGCTGGGCCCCACAGAAATCGCACCGGGCCCCTGAAAATCACATTGAGAACCCCGAAAATCGCCTAGGGGTTGGAGTGTCAAAAATGGGCTGGAGCCCTAAAGCACACCCGCAGACGAAAAGAAACGCAACGGGTTCCGAAAAAAGAACACCGAGTCATTGCCTCGGTTCGGTAGCTAATCTGGGAGCACATTTAACCAAAGAGATGAGGTGCATCAAAGCTCAGCGGGTATCTCAATTTATCGGGCTCAGAGTTGCATTTACCTTTTGTCTTTATATCTTTTATTTATACCACAGGGAGATGTTTTTATATGTATATGCTTATGTTTTTAGAGTGATGAAGTGAAGAAGAAGCCTATTACGCCCCATCAGAGCAACCAGAATAAATATATTACACATTGGAAAACTTTTACCATCCAACAGATTGCTGTACAGCGATGTGAGCAGTGGCTTACCAAAAGGGGCATTTGGGACAGTTTCCCACCTGAAAGGTTGTGGGGCCCCCAAGAATCGCACCGGGCTTCAGTAAAAATTGCGTCAGGTTCTCTAAAAATCACGCTGGGGCCCCAAAACAACCGCACCAGGGACCCTAAGGATCATTTTGGGGCCACAAGGCGAACTCCCCTCCCGCCCCGAAACCACGCGCCTGGGCCTGAGAAATCGAGCCGGGACACCGAGAAATTATACCGGAGCCCACAAAATCGTACTGAGGTCCCATAAATGTGCGACCAGGAGCCCCCAATATACACAGCGGGATCCTAACTGCACAACGGTAGGCCGAAAATGCACCAGACCCTCCAAAGCGTACCGAGTCACGCAAAAAGTGGCAAGGCCTTAAAAGATGCGTTGCAGCTCTAAATACGCACCCCAGGAGCTCTAAAAAACACAACGAAGGCTCCCAAAGCACACCGGGGCCATGGGACCGCATGGGGTTTCAAAAACAGGGTGGGACCCTCAAAAGACGACATAGTCCTAATGAAGGAACAAAAAGACCGGGCACTAAATAAACACATCGGGGTCTTCGAAAACGCGCCGATTCCTAAAAAATATCGCCGGTGCACGAAAGAAGCAATACAACTTTAAGAAAAGAACCTGGGTCTCAAAAATGTGCCAGGCCCCTAGCGAAAATTGACTGAAGCCCTAAAACACATTTGTACACAAAGAAAACGCAGCGGGTAAAAAAATAAACACCTAGCTTGGGTCTCGGTTCTGTAGCCAATCTGGGAGCAAATTTAACGAAAGAGATGAGGTGCATCAAAGCTCAGCGGGTCTCCGGATTTCTTAGCCACCAGAAAATGTGGGAAGAAGAGACCTAATCATTGAATTGAGTTCATCGAATTTTGTCAGCGAACCCCCATATGAAGTATTCCACACGTGAAATACGGCACAAGACTATCATATGACAACAATTTGCAAAACGTGGGAGGCCTGGCAGAAACTGGAGAATCGCACGAAGTGTGGCAAATGCGCTGAATGCGCAAGACGGGTAGCGGTAGATTGGGCTCCCTCCACAGGACAATTAAGTTGGTCACCAACTATTTTATATGAAAATAAAAATTGGCCCCTTTTAAAAAATAGTCGAAATCCGGTGACTCTTTTAAATGGTGTAGTTGCCCCCCCCCCGCAATCCATTCCTCCCCTGGCGCCAAATCCAAGGTACGCCACGGGATGTGGGTGACATAAACAAAGCTTTACAGTGCCTGGGCAGGATGTTACCATCATTTTTTTGGCAGTTATTCTGTTCCGCAACCATAGAGAGCATCGAAGTGTAAAGAACAGGCTTCTGTCCTCCATTTCGGGCATGGAACATACATCGCACTGTAAAAATATAACTGTATTCCTGCCTGACTGGAAAACTACATTTTAACCATAATAACTGTTTGTAAAAACATCTAATGATCAATAAAGGAATGTTTTCAAAATTATGCTTGAGAACTTCAGTGTTACTTCTTTCTACTGTTTTGCACACCTGATGTCGATGCTCTGTACCTGGTACAAAAGGTGTGCATCTGGGACTTCTTTTGCATCTGAAGAACCTCAAGAAATGCACCTGGGAAAGATAGCATATGTGGACGACCCACATTGAATCCTGACCAACTCCAAAAATTGTTAACATGCTTATGGTGGAAATGCACTGTCGTTAATCACCATATACTGTGTTAAAATACGGTAATATGATCATAATGTCACCAAACTGGTTTATCTATTTTATTTCAAAATCAACCTTGGGCCTAGGGGGACTGAGCGGTTCTATTGTGCTTTAAGGTGTTCACAAGACAAGCTTTGCACATATGTTTCCTCAAAAAAGCAAACAAATTGGTTAGGTTTGGTTCGATTAGACATAAAAACATAAAGACATAAAAGATCAGTGCAACTATGAGCCACAAGGGCCCTTCTTGGTTGCACTTTCGACACTGAACCAGTTGCCCACCAAATATGTATATCAACCCTCCCTGGAATACAGAAAAACAAGCCCCTTATTCTTATAATGATTGTCTATGCCGTTTTTAAAAGATGTTCAGTGTGTTGCTACTGACAATGGTTCCTGGCAGCTGGTTCCAGTGTTCTACTACCCTGTTGGTGAAGAAACACTGCCTTAACCTTGTCCTGCTGTGATTAACTTTAATTTTGAATTGATGACCTCTAATTGCATCATTTATGTTAAATTAAAACATTTCCCTGAGATATCCCTGTTCCTGACCATGAACAAATTTAAAAACCTCGATGATATCTCCTCTCAGCCTTCTATATCTAAGTGAAAACATATTCAATTTCTTCAATCTTTCCTAATATGCCAGGTTGCCTATACCATTAATCATTTTTGTTGCCCTCTTTTGTACTCTCTCTAAAAGCCAACCATCTTTCTCATAACTAGGGGACCAAGCTTGGACACAGTATTCCAAATGTGGCCTGACATATGCACAGTAAAGCTTCCTGATGACCTCCTCACTTTTGTATGACACATTCCTCTGTATTTCCCCAAGCATTCTTAGTGCCTTCTTCCTGGATTCTTTGGTCTGTTCTGATGCCCCAATTTTGTGTTCAAAATGACACCTAAGTCCTTCTCCTGCTTGGCCACAGATAGCACTTGGCCACCCATCAAGTATTGGGCCTTCATATGCTGCCTACCTAGATGCATGACTTTGCACTTATCAAAATTAAACTTCATTTGCCATTTTTCGGACCACTTCACAAGCTCGTCTAAGTCGTTCTGCAGCAAAACCTGCTCATTGTGCCCTGTTATTGCCCTAAAGATCTTCAAATCATCCGCAAATTTCAAAACTTTACTGCTTAGGCCACATTTAATGCTATTCACAAATATAATGAACAATAGTGGCCCCAGTACCGACCCCTGAGGGACTCCACTAAGAACATTTTTCCATGATGACTTTGTACCATTTAGCATCACTCTCTGCTGTCTATCTGAAAGCCACAACTCTATCCATTTTAGGATGCTACCTGCAATACCATGGACCTGAAGCTGCACCATTAACCGTTTATGGGTACCTTGTCAAAGGCCTTACTAAAGTCAAGATATGCTACATCAACCTGATTTCCCTGATCAAATTGTCCTGTAGCAAAATTTTAAAAGTCCAAGAGATTTGTGAGACACGATCTCCCTTTTCTAAACCCATGTTGAGTATCTTGAATCAATCCGTTTCCTTCCAGAAAACTAACTATTCTATCCTTGATAATTGATTCGAGTACCTTGCAGACTAGGGATGTGAGGCTTACTGGCCTATAATTTTCAACTTTCCCTCTTTCTCCTTTCTTGAAAATAGGAACTACATTTGCCCTTTTCCAATCTGTTGGAATTTCATGTTGTGAAACTGATCTACAAAATATTATACTAAGTGGAATTGCCAGTTCCTTTTCAGCTTCCCGCAATACCCTAGCATAGATTCCAGCAGGTCCTGCTGCCTTGTTTGGCTGTATTTTTCTGATATAATTGAAAACAACATCACTATCAATGAAATCAACATCGTGTATCTGATCACCTGTCACTGAACT
This sequence comes from Ashinkailepas kermadecensis, assembly GCA_034440615.1. Taxonomy (NCBI): domain Eukaryota; kingdom Metazoa; phylum Arthropoda; class Thecostraca; family Neolepadidae; genus Ashinkailepas; species Ashinkailepas kermadecensis. Next base: position 37,158 of record JAOTOM010003736.1, read on the forward strand.
GTGGTTCACGGTTGGCAGATTTGTCACATCCTCCACTGTAAACACTGATTTAAACTGCTTGCTCAGCTCCTCAACCATCTCACCATCCTCACTCAATATAGCCCCATTTACTTCCAGTGGACCAATTGTGCATGAAACTTTACTTAGCTTGTAGAAACTAAATAACTTTTTACTGTCCCCATTACAGTTCCTAGCCAAATCCAATTATTTTGCTCGCCTTGCTGCTCTGGTTTTCTGCTTCACAGCACCTCTAGCTTTTCGATACGACCTTAGATTTACGATATTTGAAGCTTCCTTAAATACTCTAAATGCATATTTCTTGGCCTTAATTGATCTCATCAAATCTGGTGTAAGCCATGCTGGCTTTCCTACCCTTCTTTTGCGCCTTTGCTTTTGGGGGACATGTATAATCTGAATTTCCCTCAAGTAAGATTTGAACTTTTCCCACATTTCACAGGCATTTAAACAACAAACTTATTCTTCCCATTTTATGACACTTAAAGCCTCTCTCATGCGGTCTAAGTCTGCCGTGTTAAAATTTGGAATCTTTGCCAAATTATCCTTGATTGTCCCTGCTATTTGTACCTTAAATCTCACTATGTTATGGTCACTTCTTCCCAGAGTTTCTCCTACAGTCAAGTCTTGAACTAAATCACTTAAATCTGAGAAGACAAGGTCCAAGAATGAGCCCTGCCTAGTTGGTTCTGTTACAAACTGGTGTAAGAACAGGTCCTCTTCAAGGCATTTCCTAAACAGATTACATGATGGGGAGCCAACACCAACATTTTCATATCCTTTTAGATTAAAGTCACCAAGAATAAGGCATTTCCTCTGAAAGTTCCTACTGATTTCCTCACAAATCACCTTATCGAGCTCCAGTTGCTGAGAATGTGGCAAGGTTCCTGATCGATACGAAGCTCCTATCCCCAGTTTATTGCTGTTGCCTTTTCCCACAGCAACATCAAGCCAAATGGACTCCACAGACACATTTTTTACCCGATCTGCTACTTTTTGAGAACTGTATAAGCTATTCACATAGAGCATTACACCACCCCCTTTCACTGCTGGACCCCTATTGCATGAAAACATATTGTATCCCTGGATCTCATAGTCCTGCAAGTTATCCCCAAAATATCCCTCATTGACCCATGCCTCAGTAATGCAAACAAAATCTGGTTTCTCCTCAGCAACATAGCACTTGAACTCATCAAATTTGGATCGAATGATCTCAGCATTAAGTATCATACACTTAACAAAAGTTCCATAAACCTCTTTGGCTTTTTCATGTTGAGTAGCTCTATCATCTCTGGATGAGCTACCACTCTGCCCCCTTGATCTATTGCTACCCCTATTTGCTGACTGTGAGGTTCTATTGCCTATGCTGTCACTATTGGCATGTCCCTGATATGGCAATGCCAATTCTTCCCTCCCCACCCCATTATCTAGTTTCCCTGAAGGACATGTTCATATACTTTGCCTAACACTTGCACCCCCTTCTCGGAGAAGTGCAGGCCATCCATCTGATAGAGGCCCCATGAGCCATAAAACCTGCACCACTTGTCAACAAAGGTCAAACCTAACTCATTACGAGATTAGGTTGGTTAGTATTTTTTTTTCAAGTTGAGAAATAAAATAAAAATAATGAAAAGAAGTGGGAACTTGTTTTTCTTCAAAAGCAGGTTTTGCTATGTTATATTAGGTTGTGTTAGGTTTGATTTTGGAAGTTGGAAAATATTAAGGAAATTGTTTGACATTTTCCAAATTTTACTTCTCGGACTTTTTTTTATCCAAAGGGAGATTATGCTAGGTTAGGTTAGGTTATGCCACATTTTGATTATATTTTTTTAACCTTAATGTTATGCAGTTACCTAACTCAAAGCCCATGTTTTTGGTGTTATTTTGCTCACAAACTCAGAAGTAAGTATTTTCATAGAAAATCAGTGGTTCCATCACCTAAGTCACATTCATAAGTATTACACTGGAAAGGTAAATTCCAAGAATTCATAAAACACCTTAAAGCACAAATTTACCTACATAGTATGGCAGGAGCTAAACCTCAGATACTTCGCATTTTGATGCCTAGATTTTCCTTACCCCTCCTGCCAACTTATATGGCAACAAGTAAGTTGCCATTCGACTATGTTGTCACTGTTGGTGACAACATAGTTGAATATTGTGTACATTTGCAGTTCAAGGTAATTTTTAAAGTCTTGGATTTTTTAAATAAAATGTTTATTAATGTGGTTAGCATAATACAGCTACCCATTTCCTCTGCAAGTGCATACTTTTCAGTTGTCAGACAAAATATCGCCCAAAAGTTGGGTAATATAGCATAGAAAGTAAAGTACAAAATAACCTAACTTTCCATGCAAGAAAACAAATTAGTGTTTTTTTAATGGACAATCTTCAAACAATTTTCTTTTGCAAAACAATCAACTGAAAAACATAAGTGAACCCAACCCTAGCTTGATCTGTCGTTGAAGACAAAAAAAAACTCGTTTTTAGCTATTCAAAAAAAATATGTTGAAAATTCTGCAGCCACCCCACATTATGACAAGTTTAGTTTTTTTTTTAATGCTTCGTTGGAACCTTGCAGCTGTGGATATGGGCCACTGGCACTTCAAGACGTGGCGCTGCCGCTCTCAGAATGGCGTCAGGGGCAAACGTTTGGAGGACAGCCGGGCTTTTAATGCGTTTCTTTTCATGCGATGTCCATATACATATAATGTTGCATGCCATACAACTTCTGGGAGCCACAAGCTGCCCCTATTGGTCCCGCTGGCGCCTCGCATGCATATCTATACATTTTCGGGCGGTAACTACCGGAGAAGGCGATCACATAAACGAGGCGAAATTTCCCGCCCTCATTCAACGTAAAGTATTTCAAATCAGAAGATATCAGGTTTCCAATGTAATCAAGCACCGTCACTCACGCAAAAGGTGACTACACAGTTGGGCGGCACTGAGCCATCCTATCCTACCTTTCTCGTTGGACGCCGTCCTTGCACCTCGCTCCGACGCTTTAACACGCGCACTGGAGGGGGGGGGGGGGCGAAATCCACCCACCCCTCCGGTTTTTCGTACATAACTGCAGATTTTACTGGTCGATATACGCGATTGTCTGCGTACCTGCTTAGAAATGATAGGCGCGTCGTCTAAAGCAAGAAAAATGGAAATCGGCCGATTTTTTTTCTTCTCAAGTTAGGGGCCGCCAAAGTCCAAAAATTTTCCAGCGCCAGATCACAAAAATCGGCGCTGATGCGCTTCCCGTATATTCGCAAAAGGGAAGTGTTCTTGGCAACACTAGCAACTTGTTTGATGTATATTGATATGCTATATAGTTTCAAGGTCATGTTAGGTCACCGAGGTCAAGCCAGGTCAAGTTCATGACAGGTTAATGGAACCAAACTTGATCAACTGGAATGTTGTCATAAATGCACTACTGTTTGTCATTTGTACTGTTTGTCATTGCGTTTCCATACTTTATTCATGTACTTCACTCATTTCTTCGCGAAGCCGATTGCGCCGAGCTGCCCGATGGAGCAGTCGGGCGGGCGGCACGGTTCCGGTAACTGGAACAAGTAACTGACCTGATAAAGTGCTGCTATATAGGTGACCTGAGGTCAAATGTCGGGTCTAGCATCTGTATTGCATCATTAGTAATGTCCAAAACATCATTGATGCCCATTTTGGATCATTTAAACACATTCACAGCGATCCATAACAATGACAAGCCAAGCCACGTAAAACAAGAACATTTTGACAAATGTGACCTCATTTGACCTTGAAGATATCGACCTAAGGTCATGAAATGTGCACACTATAGAGTTCACTAGCGTACCCATCCACCCTGCAAATTTCGTTCCTCCAGCTTTAATAGGAGCTGAGATCTTAGGGGGGGGGGGGGCCGGAATCCGCCCACCCCCCTCCAGTGCGCGTAATTTTCAGAGGCCCTCCAGGGCGCGTGTTAATTAACCATCTGAACTCAAGATGGCGTTCTATCGGCGTCCCTGTGACCAGGGTACACTGGTTTTGAGTTCATAGTGATTACCAATCCGCGGGAGAAATACCAGGGTCGGCTGGTATGGTCGGCTGGTAGTGACGATTACTAACGTGTAGGACGATACCAGGGTCGAACTAGCGTTCCATGGTACATGATGGTGGTAGGACCTTGGTAAATGATGCTGGTATAACACTGGTATCCACATTGATACGACTAACCACCTTTGTGTTGGGGTTGTCTTTGGTATTGGTGTCGTAATTGTTAATACATCGTAGAACTTACAAATAAAGAGCCAACGTTTTGTGGGATCGTTACTATGGTAATACCAGTGTCCCAACCTAGTCAAACCCTGGTAACAGCCCGGATGTGGTATTGTATTGGTGAACATGTATCTCAATGTACGTTTCGGCTGCAACTAGCTGTCCCAACACCGATAGTGATCAATTGTATCCCGGCAGGTCGCGGTTCGGCGCAGTGGCCGGCACGGGCGACACCGGGAAGCCCGAGCCGAACGCCGCGACGCGCCGGCTGGCGCGGTGTTTTGACCGGGTAACCTGGTCAGCGGTAGCTTTGCAAAAAATCTCCCCTAACCGACGAGGCGACTGAGTCGAGCTGTAGAGAGGCCTGTCGAGATATAGTGCCCCCTGTGCAGAATAGACCCTGAAGAAGGGGTTTGAATATCTAAATGATATGCTTAAGCGGTTGGTAAATAAGTGCACGTGGATTCCTGAAAACCTTGGATTTACTTGTCGTTCCAGTCAGTATCAGTCAGCATTCGTGTGAATGAGGACAACAATCTACATACATACATACATACACAGTAGGGAGATTTGCAGCCCTTTTGCCTGTCTAGCCGTGGATCAACCAACCTACGATCGACAGCTAGCATTAATCGTATGATGAAATATCGTACATGATGTGAAACTAGAATAGTAACGATTAAAACTTGATCATGGTAATGAATACTGCTAAAGTGTGTGTAGTCACTAACAAAGTCCTGACACCACGATGTGAATCTTTCAAATGAGCACGTTATAGCAAGTGAAATCCACCGAGCGGTGAGTGATTTAGATGGTGCGCTGACAAGGACGCTTCGGAGAACAACATTGTCAAAGGACGAGACCGTGAGAACACCATGTCCACCTCGACGTTGGCCAGTCCCGCCTTCTCTGCTCGAAGTCCAGTCGAAACCACGCTCCGCGGTCTCACCGATCAGCAGGTCGGTTCAAAGGTTACGCACGTCATGTCACTGGTAAGCAGATCAGCTGAGAGGCCGTGGGGGAATGGGGTAATACGGGGACCTCAATGCTCCATGACCCGACACAAAACTATCGGATCCCAGTGAAAATGTTTTGCCTAAGCTGAACTTTGGAATGTCTAGTTCATCGCATACCACATTTAGCCACCTGCATAATTCTGCGTAAGATCAGTACTGGTGCACGGTAGAACTTTCTTTTTTTTCTATTTTTCCCCACCCACGGGGTAAAATGGGGCAGATAATGGAGAAATATGGCGTGGCTAGCACATGTGCTGTAGCGAACAAAGCGAGACTGTTCGTTAGCTGGGTGTTGTGCTTATGTGGGTCAGTGTCCTGGAATTAATTTTTCGTAAAGTGAATGGCGACATGCGAAGACGAAACCAGTGATGAGAACAGGGGTGTCACTTTGTGAAAGCTTAAGGGGGCCACTGGCCCCTCAATCATCGACTAGACCCTTAGTCAGGCTGATGCTCAACCATTGGGCCTATGGGCGTGCACAAGATACAAGTGGTTTTCGGGGAAGCTTTGACTATCAAAAAGGTAATTTGGCCCCTCCAGCCAACTGGATAAAGTGATACCCATGCGTGAGAAGATTGCGTGAGTATATTTAATGGATAACAAAATACTAGTTTTGGGCGTTAAATGATCAAACGATCAAACCTTGTCGATGCGCCTTAAAACTCAAACAATCACCAAACCAACCATCGGTCCGATGAGACAACCTTATTATATACGAGAGAAAAGTACAAAAAGGCGGTTCAATGGAACCGATATTGACCGAAGAATCCTATGAATTTTATCAACATTAGCTTCATGTTTCTTACGTACTAACCTTACCTTTGATGGGCTCCTGCTTCATCCCACATCGAGTTGATACCAGTGTCAGATCACGCGATGCTTGGTGTCAAGGTCGGTTGCCTCCAGCAACGTCAGGACGCAGAAGAAGCGGCAATCTCGATATAGACAATCGGATTGAAAAAAAAGTAACGACGCATTCTTATACAAGGCCGAAAAGAGTAAAACATACTGAAAAAAACCAAGGAATCAAACACCTTTCTTACTCACCACCAAAAGCAGTATGTAAAATGAGTCGACCAACCTCAACCCGGAGGGCCTATCGTGATGTCACAGGAGTGGCAAATTCGCGAAAATATAGGATCAGCCAAACCAAGTACTGATGCTTAATAATAGCATATGCTGGTTCCTCAATTTACCAATTTGGTGCACAATAAAAGATAAATCAATTTTGTTTGTTTGGCTAAGACTAAATGATACTAATCCAAAGTGTACCCCGAGAAGGGCGTGTATGTGTTAAGCAAAGTATGTGAACATGTCCTTCAGGGAAACTAGACAATGGGGTGGGAAGGGATGAAGTGGCACTGCCATCTCAGGGATATGCCAATAGTGACAGCCTAGGCAATAGCACCTCACAGTCAGCAAATAGGGATAGCAGTAGTTCAAGGGAGGCTGGGTGGTAGCTCATCCAGAGATGAAAGAGCTACTCAACATGAAGAAACCAAAGCTGGTTATGTAACATATGTTAAGTGTATGATGCTTAATGCTCAGAGTATTCGATCCAAATTTGAAGAGTTCATGTGTTATGTTGCTGAGGAGGAACCAGATTTTGTTTGCATTACTGAGGTATTAGTCAGTGAAGGGTATTTTGGGGATAACTTGCAGGACTATGAGATCCAGGGATACAATATGTTTTCGTGCAATAGGGGTCCAGCAGTGAAAGGGGGTGGTGTAATGCTCTATGTGAATAGCTTATTCAGTTCTCAAAAAGTAGCAGATGGGGTAAGAAATGTGTCTGTGGAGTCCATTTGGCTTGATGTCGCTGTGGGAAAAGGCAACAGCAATAAACTGAGGATAGGAGCTTTGTACCGATCAGGAACCTTGCCACATTCTCAGCAACTGGAGCTCGATAAGGTGATTTGCGAGGAAATCAGTAGAAACTTTCGGAGAAAATGCCTTATTCTTGCTGACTTTAATCTAAAAGGATACGAAAATGTTTGTATTGGCTCCCCATCATGTAAAATGTTTAGGAAATGCCTTGAAGAGGACCTGTTCTTACACCAGTTTGTAACGGAATCAACTAGGCAGGGCTCATTCTTGGACCTTGTCTTCTCAGATTTAAGTGATTTAGTTCAAGACTTGACTGTAGGAGAAACTCTGGAAAGAAGTGACCATAACATAGTGAGATTCAAGGCACAAGTAGAGGGCACAATCAAGGATAAGTTGGCAAAGGTTCCTAATTTTAACAGGGCAGACTTTGACTGCATGGGAGCGGCATTAAGTGCCATAGAATGGGAAGAAGAATTCTCCAATTTAATTGCCTGTGAAATGTGGGAAAAGTTCAAATCTTACTTGAGGGAAATTCAGATTAGATATGTCCCCAAAAAGCAAAGGCGCAAAAGAAAGGTAGGAAAGCCAGCATGGCTTACGCCAGATTTGGTAAAAGCAATTAAGGCTAAGAAGAATGCATTTAGATTGTTTAAGGAAGCTTCACATATCGTAAATCTAAAGTCGTATCAAAAAGCTAGAGACGCTGTGAAGCAGAAAACCAGAGCAGCAAAGCGAGCAACAGAATTGCATTTGGCTAGGAACCGTAATGGGGACAGCAAAAAGTTCTTTAGTTTGTACAAGCTGAGTAAAGTCTCTAGCACAATTGGTCCACTGGAAGTAAATTGGACTGTATTGAGTGAGGATGGTGAGATGGTTGAGGAGCTGAGCAAGCAGTTTAAATCAGTGTTTACATTGGAAGATATGACTAATCTGCGAACCGTACACCACAGTTCAGTGACAGGTGATCGGATAAACGATGTTGATTTCATTGATAGTGATGTTGTTTTCAATCGTATCAGGAAAATAAAGCCAAACAAGGGAGCAGGACCTGATTAAATTTATGCTAGGGTATTGCGGGAAGCAGAAAAGGAACTGGAAATTCCATTTAGTATAATATTTTGTACATCAGTTTCACAAAATGAAATTCTGACAGATTGGAAAAGGGCAAATGTAGTTCCTATTTTCAAGAAAGGAGAAAGAGGGAAAGTTGAAAACTATAGGCCAGTAAGCCTCACATCCCTAGTCTGCAAGGTACTCGATTCGTTAGGCGTCATGAGCGGACATAATACCGGTGGCGCCGCTCTGGTGGTGTGTTTTTCGAAGGAACACCACCAGAGTGGGCTTGCTATGATTGCTATATTCTATTTTCTAGAAGAGGTGCAAGTAATTTCCAATGGTAAAATTTGAACAACATAGAAACAAACTCTCTTATGATGTGTAGTTCGTTTATTATCAAATCATTTTACCCTGTCACTTTGCCCTTAAAGTGAAATGGGAGCAATTGGCCACTCAACATCTTGTAATAAAAACACATATACTGTGTGATGTGCTGACAATTCCCAATGTTCTTAACTAAACGAAAATCGAACGTGCTACATTTTTATATCATCTTGAATAACTTCCATGAAGGTTGAACCCTGTCACTTTTGCACTCAATTCCAGAATTTGTGTCCTAAGATATCACATTGTATTCCTTTAAATGGTATATCAGATGTTCTACATTACCGAATGAATTTCCAATGGTATCAAACGAACCGGCATAAAATCAGCTGCCTTCTGATGTCATACTCGACTATTTTTATAGATGTCTAACCCTGTCGTTTTTTCACTCAATTCCAGAATTTGTGTCCCAAGATATCACATTGTATTCCTTTAAATGGTATATCAGATGTTCTACATTACCGAATTAATTTCCAATTGCCTCAAATAAACCGGCATAAAATCAGCTGCCTTCTGATGCCATACTCCACTACTTTTATAGATACCTAACCCTGTAATTTTTGCACTCAATTTCAGGATTTCTGTCTCAAATTATCACATGGTATTCCTTGAAATTGCATATCAGATGTTCTACATTATCGAATTAATTTAAAATGGTTTCAAATAAACTGACATAATATCAGCTGCCTTCTGATGCCACACTCGACTACTTTTATAGATATCGAACCCTTTGACGTTTGCACACAATTCCAGGATTTCGGTATCGAATTATCATATTGTATTCCTTTTAATTGCATATAAGATGTTCTACATTAGCGAATTAATTTCCAATTGTCTCAAATAAACCAGCATAAAATCAGCTGCCTTCTGATGCCATACTGGACTACTGTTAACGATATCCAACCCTGCCATTTTTTACCTTTTAACATGAAGCTTTCCTGCATTATTGAGGTTCTGGCATGGCTCGATGCACGTCAAGCGCCGACGGTTGCTACACATAGGATCCGTAGGGCCGCCGAGCGATGGCACAACAAAAAGTAAAGTTCCACCCTTCAACAATACTAAGCAACATCGACTCTGACACGCCAAAATGGTGTAGGTGAAGTCAACGGTTGTAGATGCATTCTTTCCATTCAACGCCCATAAGCGTAATGTTCTTAAACAATTTCGCGAAAACTTGTCGGGCTCAACTCCAGTGGTGGCGGAACTCGTGGCGGAACTCATGCCTTTCGCTTCAAGTATGGAAATATACCTGTAACTTTGTCGTTGGGGCCCATTAACATTCAGGGAATGGTCCGCGCCCCCAAGCGCGCCCAGCCATATTATGAATGTCGGGCGGTCGGGCCGCGGGGCCCGCCGGCTATGATGGAAGATAGTTCCAGAACTCAATACGCAAAGTTACAATACGCGCAATATATCACTGTAAGTGACAATGAAATTGACGTCTGAAGGCAGGCTAACTTTCATAAATGCACTTCGCATCATATTTTATGGAGAAACAGCCTCATAAATTGTAACTATATTCTTCGCGCACACACTAGTGAACATCCGGGCGCGCTTGTCGCGGGCGCATATTTCAGAGTCCTTGAATGGCATCAGGAACCTACCTGTTTTCTTTCTTTTCTGGAGATCCCCCGATGTCCGCATTAACATTGCGTCTGACGCCTAACGTCAATTATCAAGGATATAATAATTAGTTTTCTGGAAGGACACAGATTGATTCAAGATACTCAACATGGGTTTAGAAAACGGCGATCGTGTTTCACAAATCTCTTGGACTTTTTGAATTCCGCTACAGAACAATTTGGTCAGGGAAATCAGGTTGACGTAGCACATCTTGACTTTAGTAAGGCCTCTGGCAAGGTACCCCATAAACGGTTAATGATGCAGCTTCAGGTCCACGGTATTGCAGGTAGCATCCTAAAATGGATAGAGTTGTGGCTTTCAGATAGACAGCAGAGAGTGATGCTAAATAGTACAAAGTCATCATGACAAAATGTTCTTAGTGGAGTCCCCCAGGGGTCAGTACTGGGGCCACTATTGTTCATTATATTTGTAAATAACATTGGAAGTGACCTAAACAGTAAGGTTTTGAAATTTGCGGATGATTTGAAGGTCTTTAGGGCAATAACAGGACACAATGAGCAGGTCTCGCTGCAGAAAGGCTTAGACGAACTTGTGAAGTGGTCCGACAAATGGCAAATTAAATATAATTCTGACAAGTGCAAAATCATGCATGTAGGTAGGCAGCATATGAAGGCTCCATACTTGATAGGTGGCCAAGTACTATCTATGACTCAGCGGGAGAAGGACTTAGGTGTTATTTTGACACACAAAATTGGGGGCATCAAAACACCAAAGAAGCCAGGAAGAAGGCACTAAGAATGCTTGGGGCAATAAATAGGAATGTATCATACAAAAGTGAGGAAGTCATCAGGAAGCTTTACTGTGCCACATTTGGAATACTGTGTCCAAGCTTGGTCCCCTAGTTATGAAAAAGATTGTTGGCTTTTAGAGAGTACAAAAGAGGGCAACAAAAATGGTTAATGGTATAAGCAACCTGGCATATGAGGAAATATTGAAGAAATTTAATATGTTTTTACTCAGATATAGAAGGCTGAGAGGAGATCTCATCGAGGTCTTTAAATTTGTTCATGGTCAGGAACAGGGATGTCTCAGGGAAATGTTTGAAGTTAACAGAAATGATGCAATTAGAGGTCATCAATTCAAATTAAAGTTAATCACAGCAGAACAAGGTTAAGACAGTCTTTCTTCACCAACAGGTAGTAGACCACTGGAACCAGCTGCCAGAAACCATTGTCAGTAGCAGCAAACTGAACATCTTTAAAAACAGCATAGACAACCATTATCAGAATAGAGGGCTTGCTTTTCGGTATTCCAGGGAGGGCTGATCGACGGATTTGATGGGCAACTGGTTCCGTGTCCACACTGGCGGATCCAGGGGGGGGGGGGCATTCCGGCCATGCCCCCCCCAAAAAAAAACAACAAAAGTAAACTATATTACAATGCAGTAACCTTTGCTGAGGTTAAAAAAATAGCGTTCCGGGTGAAATAATCTCCAATTTCAAAGGTATTTTGTTATAATTGTTTGGAAGCACAATCTGGTAGCATAGTAGATTCTGACACATCCAGGGTTCTATGCTGTTGAAGTTCTGCTTACAGCAAGAGATGACGAGATCAGCAGTTTCATTATTCCTTCGTCAGATAGGTTCATGAAGTTTGTTTAGCCAGTAACGGGCAAGCGGACCCAGTGAGTCAGATTTCGAAAGCGGAATTTGAACAGGATGTTTTGTGCGAGTGGCCAGTTGAGCCCAGTTCAGCAGCATGTTTCGTATGTTGGTGTTGGGGCAAGGCCATATAGCCATATAGGTGTTGGGGTTGCTAAGATGAAGAGACAGGCTACATTGACTGATTTTTCAAGAAGAATAGCAAGAGGAGGTATGTATTTATATCCTGAATAAGAGATAACTGGTGGGTTTGCATGTAGGGGAGATTCAGGTGGTAGGACCGTGCTATCAAAGTTTAAGGGTATTATTGCAGTTTAAGGTATCTACGAGACAAGTTTTACACATACCCTCATGCACTGGCGGATCCAGGGAGGGGCCATTCCGGCCATGCCCCCCGAAGCGCTTAAAAGGGGGGCCATATTGTCTTTTGCCCCCCCGAAACCAACAGAAGTCAACTAAATTAAAATGCAGTAACCTTTGCCGAGGTTAAAAAATAGCGTCTGGATGAAAGAATCTCCAATTTTAAAGGATTTTTTTAAATATATAATTGTTTGGAAGCCAGTATAGTAGCATAGTAGATTCTGACACACATCGAGGGTTCCATGCTGATCAAGTTCTGCTTACAGCAAGAGTTCACGAAATCGGATCCGCCAGTGTCCACGTGCACGAACGTTGACGTGGTACAAGACGTTGAACGTGAACGTGAACGTTTTGGTAAACAAGAACAAAAATCCAGTAACATAGAAACGGTGGAGGTAGGCTGGGGCCCCTACACAGGAAATTATGTTGTGAATTATTATTTTACTTTTTATTTTATTTTAATTTTAATTATCATTTTTAAAATGGGCCCCTTTGCCAAATAGTGGTCGAAATCCGGTGCTTTTAACCAAAAATAGTGGGAGAATGGGCATCCTCCAAATCCGTTCGACCCCTCCCCTGATGCAATTCCTAGGTATGCCACTGGGGGAGGGGAGGGGGGGGCTGACGCCGAAAACCGAAAGTTGCCCCCCCAAACCGGTGGGCTAGATCCGCCAGTGAATGTCCAGAGTGCATCCAAGAAGGGTGTCCAGAGTGCAACCTTGTGGCTCATAATTGCACTGATCTTTTATGTCTTTTATGTCTTTATGTCTAAAGTCCTGAGGTAACCGCTCTAGAATAACAGCACATGGTCGGATTTTTTTTTCTCAAGTAAATAAGTCCTACATTCTTTTTAAGTTTGAGGTACGATGCATGTCTTCACGGGCTGTTCAGAGAGAACAGCCCGTGAACAGCACGGGCTTCACGGGCATGGTCGACGTGCCAATTTTACTTTGCGGTTTGGTGTCCGACCAGCAGCAGGGAAATCCATCCAGTGCAGATGGTACACAATTTCATCAGGACGGCCTGGCACGGCTAAGCCCGACCCGGCCGTCACGTTTTTGAACCCTCTCCTGAAATACCTACTCTCAATATTTGTGCAAAGAAAGGTGTTTACCGTGTCACCCCAGCGGGCGGACAGCTTACCATGCATCTCGCAGCGCAGCCAGCAGTCGCCAGCCGTTCCAACTGGCCATGAAGCAGCATGTTTGGCTTGCATTCTACGGTCTGGTGTTCAGTCTCATGAAAGGATGAAGCTGTTTATTTCTGTAACGCAGTTTATATTAAATACTGTTTTGGCCGCCTCATTCATATGACTGCATCAGCCCGTATTACGCAGCCCGTAATGCTGTAACCTCGTAACCGAGCCGGCCTGCGGCCCCAACTTTGACGCGCCTGGCAACTGTTTTGTCGGCCGTCCGGCCGGCCGGATGCGTAGTCAGCGTTCTGATACTGTGGTCCCGCGACGACTGCCGTCTACGACGCAGTACCTGTCGTCATGCTGGCCGTGTCCCCAAAGAACCACCCTCGATGTGACAGAGCTTCCTGAACTGTCGAGCCGCGCGGGTCGGTTGCGGTCGGCCGCATCTGTAAATTGAATATCGGTCTTTCGGTCTCTAAATTCAGAACGTGTAACATTTACTGACGGCGGTCTCATCGAAGCATGGTACGAACGTCCTTCTGAAACTTGCGAATTGCTGTATATTGCCGTTTATTTGCTTTTGCCACTGCACAATATATCACGTGCAGAGTCGTTGAACTATCGGAAGTTTTCGCAACGCACGGTCCTTCTCGACTTTTTCACGAGCCTGCGAGACGACTATCCTACATTCCTGCCTTAAGCAATACAATTTGGTGAATGCTTCGCATCCAAAGTCACTTCAGTTATGCAATATGCATGTATGCTTGAACACGCGTGATTGGCATACACGCTGAATGCATAAACGCCTGTAATCGATATCTCGATATCGGAGATTCGACTGCACTGCACTTTGAACACTTGCTCTCGCTCGTTCAGCGTTCCTATAAGCGACTAACACTGGTTTATATCCGTATAATCAGCAACAAGCACACACTGATACGTGAGGTCATGGGTATCACTTTATGATGTTGGCTGGGGCCAAATTAACTTTTTGACGGCCAAAGCTGCCCGGAAAGCCATTTGTATCTAGTGTACGCCCACAGACCCAATAGCTTCAGCCTGATTGGGGACCAAATCAATGATTGAGGGGAGTTAGCATATGCAAAGTGTCACGCCTGGGTGAGGTCCATAACATGCGAAATGGTGCGAAAATCCACGAAGTAAAGATTAGGACATCTCATCGAATGTACCTACATGAGACGACGTTTACCATAAAACGCCGAAGGCATGCAAATGTGACGATTGAATCTCGTGGTCTCAAGGTAAGATTATGTCATTTCAATGGCGATGCCATGAGAACCTTTTGTGAACGGTTCTGGCAGATTCAGATAAATGGAACGGTGGCCAATCGATTTCCACGGAACCGCCTGTCTGGCTATCTGACATTCAGTTCGGGCTGGCATTGTTCTCCAGATCGAGTCGCTGACTGACGAGCAGCTGGTGAAGTCCACCGAGCAGCTGCAGGCAGCCGTCAAGATGCTGCAGCTGGAGACGGACGTGTTCGAGAATTTCCTGCAGCGTGTCGATCCGTGGGAGCACGCGGCCGCTGGCGGGGTCGGAAGTCTGCCACCTGGCGTCTCCGCGGCCGGCTCGGTCCAGTCGACCACGCCCTCGCTCAGTCCCGCCCAATCAGCGTCGGACGTCAGCACCAGCGACCAATCGACGCTCAGCACGATGCGCGCCGGACCCCGGCCTGGGAAGCGGAGCGGCAAGGTGTGCACCGCCGTAGGACGGACGTGGTAGCCGCCACGTACAAACATAACACAAATAGCTTGGAAGCGGAGCGGCAAGGTGTGCACCGCCGTAGGACGGACGTGGTAGCCGCCACGTACAAACAAAACACAAATAGCTTGGTGTATTAGTGTGGCAGGCCGCAACAATGTTTTCACGCCAATATGATCAAACATTGTGCCCGGCCGAAGTAGAAAACGACATTCCGAGACAGTGGCGTACCTAGGATTTGCGCTAGGGGATAGGGGATAACGGTTTTGGAGGGGACCCACCTACCCCCATTTATAAAATGTCCCCGGATTTCTACCACTATTTTTTTTCTCAAAGGGAATATTTTTTTTAAAACAATAATTAGTGACCAACACAAGACAATTGTCTTGTGGAGGGGGCCCAATCTACCAAAATCGTTTCTGAGTCACCCGACTTCAACCCTACCTCCCCCATCCTGTTCGAAGGTTTTTCTTTTGGCATCGCTTGATAAGTCACCTCACACTGCTGAAATTACACCTGTACAAATCACTCACAAATATAAAATCTCTAAATTTCAGGCATTACAGTTAATAACGCCCTTTCGCCAAAACTCCAACGTTCGTGCACGTGTACACCCACCTCGCATTCGGCGCATTCGCCACACTACCTGCGATTCTCCGGTTTCTGCTAGGCCTCCCACATTTTGCTAATTGCTGTCACATAATAGTTTTGTTCCATATTTGACGTGTGAAATGCCTCGGATAGAAGTTCGCTGGGAAAATACGATTATTCAATTCGATGATTAGTTATCTTCTCTCCACATCTTCTGGTGGTTAAGAAGCCCGGAGACCCACTTAGCTTTGATATACCTCATCTCTTTCGTTAAATATGCTCCCAGATTGGCTACCGAGCCCAGGCGCTGGATCGGTGTTCTTTTTTGGACCAGCTATGTTTTTTCTTCGTCTACGGATGTTTTACGGCTGCAGCCAATTTTTTTTAGGGGCCCGGCACATGTTTGCGACCACGGCTCTTTTTTTAAGAGTTCTTTTTGTGCACCGACGATATTTTTTTTAGGTATCGACGCGTTTTCGAAGACCCCGATGTGTTTATTTAGTGTCCGGTCTTTTTGTTACTTCTTTAGGACCAGGTCGCTTTTTGAGGTCCTCAGCCTGTTTTTGAGGCCCCATGCGGTCTCTCATGGCCTTGAGAGTCTACGTTGTTGTTTTTTTTAGAGCCCCTTGTGTGTTTATTTAGAGCTGCAA
This sequence comes from Ashinkailepas kermadecensis, assembly GCA_034440615.1. Taxonomy (NCBI): domain Eukaryota; kingdom Metazoa; phylum Arthropoda; class Thecostraca; family Neolepadidae; genus Ashinkailepas; species Ashinkailepas kermadecensis. The sequence continues at coordinate 53,413 of JAOTOM010003736.1, forward strand.
CGCATGTTTTAAGGCCTTGCCACTTTTTGCGAGACTAGGCACGCTTTGGAGGGCCTGGTGCATTTTCGGCCTCCAGTTGTGTTCTTAGAGTCCCATTGTGTTTATATGAGGCTCCTGATCGCACGTGTGTGGGAACCCAGCACGATTTTGGGAGCTCCGGTATAATTTTTGCGGGGCCCTGGCGCGACTTTTCGGGCCCAGGCGCTTGGTTCCGGGGGATCCGAAGCCAGTTTTCTGGGCTCGACGCAATTTTGTGTGCCTTTTTTATTTTTTAAAAGTCAGAGTCCCAGCCTCATTTTTTTTCCGGCATTCGCGCCATATTTTTATGTTCCGCTGCGATTTGTCGAGCTCCGGTACGTTTTTGGGGGTCGTACGCGATTTGTGAAGGCACCTGGTGGCATCTTTGGGCTCCGGAGCGATCTTCCTGGCTCGGGCATTTATTTTTCGGAATCTCTCCTTATTTTGGAGGGTCTCGGCTTGATTTTTGTCGAGTCCCGATGGGATTTTTGGAGCCACGCTGTGCTTGCAGAGGGGAATAGTTGATGCCCGGACTCGGACTTTTGAGACTACCGACAGGAATTTTGGGTCCCGAGCACCGTATTTTGGGGGCTCGGCACGAGTTCACGGGGCTCGTTGCACGTAGCTGTGCCTCAGCGCGGTTTTGGCAGGCCCGGCGCAAATTTTCGGGGGCCTGGTATATTTTTTTTTTGTGCCCGCTGTATTCATTTAGAGCCCCTACTCGAATTCTGAGGGCCCAGACGCGAATTTATGGGGTCCCAGCGCGATTTTTGGGCACCCGTCGCGATTCTTGAGAGCCCGCCCCTTCAGAAGAGGAGGGGAGTTTCCTCTTTGGTACGTCACTGCGGCTGCTCAAGGATATTTTTTTTTAGCTGATGACACCCTCCGGAGTAGAAAGGCCCTTCGGATAATTTTATTTCGGACCTGTTCTGATTTTTTTGGTGCTCGAGTCGATTCGATGGAGTCCCCTTGTACTTTTTGTGGTCGAGTTCTATTTTTGAAAGCCACCTGCACGATATTGTTTGGCCCCGGTACGATTCTTCGGGCTCCCGGTGCGTTTTGGGCTCTTCGGGTTCCTGGTGCGAGTGATTTTTCGGATAGGAATTGATTTTTTGGAAGCCAGCTGCGACCTGTGGGGCTCCGGCGCTACTTTTTTGCCCCCGTGAAATTTTCAAGGGCAGTGGCGCGAACTTTTTGGCTCTATGTGCGATTTTTTTTGGGCCCGTGGTCACTGGTTGGGATTAATAGCGCGAGTTTTGTGGCCGGGACACGTCTTGTGGGTCCAACACATTTTTGGGACCGCTGTGCGGCTTTTTTGGACCACCAATGTGATTTTAGGGGCCCCGTGCTATCTTTGGGGCCCCCAGCGTCATTTTCAGGGGCACCTGCACGGTCTTTTGGGGCCCCAATGTGATTTTTTTTTTTTGGGGGGGGGCCCATTGCGATTTTTTGGGCCCCAATGAGATCTTTAGGGACCTCGGTGCCGTTTTTTGGGGCCCTAGCGTCATTCTTAGGAACTCCTGTGCGACTATTTGGGAGCTCCAGCGTTATTTTCAGTGGGTCCTACGCGGTTTTTTGGGGCCCCCAATGCGGTTTTTAAGGGGCCCATGCTATCTTTTGGGCCTCCAGCGTCATCTTCTGGGGCCCTGCGCGACTTTTTGGGCCGCCATGAGATTTTAGGGGCCCAAGTGCAATTTCTGGGCCCCAATGTAATTTGTAGGGGCCTTGATGTGATTTTGGGGTCCCCAGCGTCACTTTCGTGGGCCCCTGTTATACTTTTGGGGGCACATATGATTTTCAGGGGCCCCAATGCGCTTTCTGGGGGGCCCAGCTGGATTTTTATTGCACCTGGCGCAATTTTTCCGAACCCCGGCGCGATTCTTGGGGGCTCCATAACCTCTCAGGGTGGCATGGCCCCTTTAGCCCTCTTCTGTACACCACTGTTCGGAGAGCAACGCCCAGCTCAACATATTTCTTCCTCGACCTCAATCAACAGCTCCCAATAGCATGGTTCAATGCTAGCATGATTCAGCATCAATATAGCATTCAGTATCAGCGCATCGTAGCATAGTTCAGCATCATGGCATCAATCATAAGCATGGTTCAGGCCCAATTTGTTCCAACCGAACTTTATTTAGCATGCAAATTGTCCTGGTGCGCACACGTGGTTTGTGCGTCGTTAGAGCTCCCGAGGTTCGTCGCGAAAGATTACGCATAGGATCCAGAGTGGATTCAGAAGTGGTGGAGGGTGTGACGGGTGGGCGCACTCGTCCATAGGGCGCCATTTTATCGGAGGAGTGGGGAGTCGAAACAAACCGAGGGATGTCGGGCCTTCTCGGGTGGTGTCGAATTCTCTCGGTGGGAAAATTTCCAGAAGAGCGAGCAGTCGAGCCTTCAGGGGGTTGCCTTTTGTTCCCTTCATGATGCAGCACTAAGTCGTCGTGGGAGTGACGCCATTTCTGTCGATCAGCGGGGGCTGGGGGAGGCACGTGTGGCCATGCTCCGACTGACCCCGGTGTGTGTGTGTTACAGGGCCGGTCAGGACGCCACAGTGGCGGTATGGCCATGCTCCGACTGACCCCGGGTGTGTGTGTTACAGGGCCGGTCAGGACGCCAGAGTGGTGGTATGCGCGGCGGGATGGCCATGCTCCGACTGACCCCGGTGTGTGTGTGTTACAGGGCCGGTCAGGACGCCAGAGTGGCGGTATGCGCGGCGGGATGGCCATGCTCCGACTGACCCCGGTGTGTGTGTGTTACAGGGCCGGTCAGGACGCCAGAGTGGCGGTATGCGCGGCGGGATGGCCATGCTCCGACTGACCCCGGTGTGTGTGTGTTACAGGGCCGGTCAGGACGCCAGAGTGGCGGTATGCGCGGCGGGATGGCCATGTCCGACTGACCCCGGTGTGTGTGTGTTACAGGGCCGGTCAGGACGCCAGAGTGGCGGTATGCGCGGCGGGATGGCCATGCTCCGACTGACCCCGGTGTGTGTGTGTTACAGGGCCGGTCAGGACGCCACAGTGGCGGTATGCGCGGCGGGATGGCCATGGTCCGACTGACCCCGGTGTGTGTGTGTTACAGGGCCGGTCAGGACGCCAGAGTGGCGGTATGCGCGGCGGGATGGCCATGGTCCGACTGACCCCGGAACAGCGCTGTGACATCGCCAGTCGAGAGTTGGAGGAGCTCAACGAAACCCTTGAGGAGCAGGAGAACCAGCACGAACGCAGCCTGCAGAACCTCAGGCTCGTACAGCCTGCGGAGCCTTACACATGCTAATTTCAGCTCTGATTTTTACCTTTTAGACTGCTACGTACCCCGCATCTTCTCCCCTCCCCCACCACCCCGCTCAGCAAAGACGTGTTTTGCAGCTGATTTATCGCACTGCTGCCGTGCACCCAAAACAAATCCATGACGTTCCATCGTGACTGGAAGCCGGAACCAATAAAGGGCTTCGTCTAATCGTCTGCTTCATTGGGGGATAATTTATATACTTTTGTTAGTGTTTTGGGCAATTTGTTTGCGAGCCTCACTCAGTGTGCACCTTCTGCGAGATGCAATGGGAGCTATTTGTTGGTGGTCGAGAAGAGAGGATCTTTGACGATCTCATGTTCTCTTAACTGTGGTCATCTGGAGTGGTAGGAGCATGGACCTACTTCCCGACTAAATCCAGTTGCGGTATCCACCTTCAGACACCAAGCGGACGAAGAATGGTGAGAAAAACGCACCAGCTCCAAGGGCGGTTTGGGTCAGAGCTCTTTTACGTGCGACAGGAGTTGTTCTGCCTTATAGCAGTGGAAATCTTCGAGCATTAGGTTACTTCTCCAATGGTATTCTCACTTCGATTTAAGTTAAACCTCACTAAGTTCGCAGGACGTATAAAATACGAGAAAACTGCAGAAACAGACGAGCGTTTCTGTCAGACCTGGGCAGACCTGTGTCAAGATTTGGCACTAGACAGGCCTATCTGACTGCTGATCGTCAGGAAGCGCCTAACATCACGTGGGCTAATTTGACACCATTTGGGTTAATATGAAACCACGTGAGCTAATATGCTGTCATTTAGAGTGATACCATAATAGCCAGCCTATATGGGAGCTGGACGAGCGAGCTGAAGCATACGGAGCGCAGTGCAATCAAGTCTCCGTGCACACCAGTTACAGGCTTATTCGCGCCTCAGGGGTGTATGCCGTCATGCGCCTTCAAGCCTGTGTGCAGAGCTAAATTGATACGATACATCTACCGATACATCTACCGATCGGACGCGACACATCTACCGTTACCAAACGGAGAAATAACAAGCCCCATCCCTGCCCTGGACTGAACTCGGGACCCGGGACCTCCCACCAGGCACGTTATCTGTTCGTCACCAGGGACGGCCGGCCGGTGCCAGAAGCCATGCGAGCGGTGTGTCATGCTGTCGTGCATCATGCTCGAGGGAGTGCCGCCGCATGCCCCTTTCTTTGGACAAATGCTAAGAGTACTTCGGGAGAAATATTGTGATTGAAGTTGCCAAGCGTAAACCTGAAAAGAGTAGATCTTGCTGTGTGTAAGAAAATTAGAACTTGAAATGCTGTATTGCAATGTACAATGATGTTGAAGGTTGCCCATAGGTGGAAATGCCGCCGGGACTTCTGCTATTGAAAACAAGCTGAAGAGCACTGTATAAAGAATATTTAGATGCAACTTGGTTAAACAAGAAATTAAATTACTAGAACATATCTGACTCTGGGTTCAGATATTAGAACGGAAACGCTGTAAAGGAAATGAGGTTTTGTACCATGTATACGAACGTGGACTTGCCATAGGACTTTTGTATGTACCATATACACGAACGTGGACCATAGGACTTTGGTACCATACACATGAACGTGGACTCTCGCCATAGGACTTTTGTACCATACACACGGACGTGGACCATTGGACTTGTGTACCATATCCACGAACTTGGACTCGCCACAGGACTGTTGCACCATATTCACTAAAGTGTGCTCACCATAGGACTTCGCTGTCGCTCGTAGTGATACCAAGATGGTTAACATTATACGACCTGATATAATATTCAATCACGTAGGTTACACCGGACAAAGTTTATCTCGTAATTACGGTTTCCTGTTGTCTACTCAGAATTACAAAGACATTGCACTGCGTTAAGATGCAAGCTGTACCTGACGAATATGCCGTGGGTACTTGGAAGCAAACCAGCCTGGCAACCGAATCCTAGGTAAAAACACTAAGTTATGAGCGCTATGTGATCATTGTGATCGATGCGTCCCAAAGGCCACATGGCAAACAGCGATCTGGCATCACATGCGCTGCTTTGACACCACGCGGACTAGCCCGTCAGCGCTGGGGCTAATCAGAGGTCACCGGGGACTGCTGCAGGGCTATTCTGGAGGCCGCAGACATTCGCCTCAAGGAGATACAGACGATCGGCGCACAGTTTGAGAAGGATGTCGTCAAGGGCGCTGTGAACCCTCGATCCAGCCGGATTATGTCGGAGAAGGTAGGTCGCCGCCCGCTCCAATAGAGTCGTGGCATGATGCTGCTGAGGGTGACCCAAGCGCGCAATCCAGCAAGGCTGTGTCAAGGGCGGGGAAGCGTATCACACGAGCACTGGAAAGGGAGGGTGTTGTTGGTTAAAATCCGCTTCCCACTCCGACTCTTTTGGTGAATGTCTCCAAAACAAAGAAGCTGACACAACATGATTATCTGTGTAGTTTCAAACAGGAACCTAGCGCGTTGTGTAGAAAAAGAAATACAAAAATCGATTGAAAATTGTGAGTAATTGACGTGCAAAGTCGAAGTGTACAGCACGAAATAGTGTGTCACAATGGACGGTGAGATCGATGGCAGGTCGTTTAGGTGAATCTAGGTCATGGTCATGCCATGTCGCCGAGGAGAATGCAACTCACATTTGTGATAGACTAATAACTAAGCACCCATGTTGTGAATAAAACGCTGTGCATAAAATGTTTCCAAAAATTCCAGCAACATGTTCTTGCTGTTATTCTACATGTGTGGCATGAGTTCAAGCGCCCATGCCTTCTATTGTCCTTTGTTGCAAGCTATGCTGAATATATTAGTTATGTCTGTGCTATTATTTTTCATTAAGCGCTCACAATAGTTAGACAAATGACACCAAAACGCAACAATGACAAATTGTAGCAGATTTGACCTCATTTAACCCAGGACGAATTCACCCAGAGCCACAAACTTCACACATCAAGTTCCCTATAGCCTCCAGCCACCCCGCGAAGTTGATGTTCCTAACATTCATGACTTTTATATTTATGAAGGGTTGGGGCAGATTTCGTCCTCCGCCATTCATTTCAAAGCGACTGATTTTCATAGACATTCCAGTACGCGCGTTACAACATCGCGCAATCTGACACACAGCGGGTGGTAAATCGCCACCTCAGGAACTACTCTAGCCGTGGAAGACTCGTGATGATGGAGAGGGGTGGACCACCCCATCTATACTCATGATTTCCTGCACCGGAGAGCATCGCTCCATCTAGCCGCACACCAAATCATCCCCACACGTACCATAGACTGATGCAATATGGCTGCTGATGCCTAAGGTGTGGCGGTAGCAGGCCGTAGATAACCGGCATCCAGTGGCGTAGCCAGGATTTTCTTCAGGGGGCCGACCCAAATCAATCTCATAACCGAGAACGCTTTCGCCTCGCAAAGCGCGCCGAAAATCACTCGTTTGGCGTTGTGCATATCCCAAACCCCGCGCATCTGGCCCCCCTTGGCTTCGCCTCTGCCTGCATCTAGTGCTATATCGCTGTCATTACCGTAATTTGTATTGGGTAATGCAGCCACAGCATCAACAGACCAGCACTCCCGACAGTATCAATTCGTTACGCCTATGTAGTGCTATTAATGCTACACCATTAATACATTACTACTATTAATGCTGAGAGAGAGGTAAAAAAAAAAAAAAAAAAAAAAAAAAATAAAAAAAAATATATATATATATATATATATATATATATATATATATATATATATATATATATATATATATATATATATATATATATATATATATATATATATATATATATATAAATATATATATATATATATATATATATATATAAGGAGAGAGAGAGAGAGAGAGAGAGAGAGAGAGAGAGAGAGAGAGAGAGAGAGAGAGAGAGAGAGAGAGAGAGAGAGAGAGAGAGAGAGAGAGAGAGAGAGAGAGAGAGAGAGAGAGAGAGAGAGAGAGAGAGTATTTATATATATATATATATATATATATATATATATATATATATATATATATATATATATATATATATATAGAGAGAGAGAGAGAGAGGGGGGGGGGAGGCAAGCAGAGGGGAAAAAGAGGGCGGCACCAGTAGCAGAATTAAACTTCTATTCCCAACCGACGCCAGGTTGGTGGAACTCCACGCCTGACCTGGGGCGGGATCAGTAGCTCGACCGGCGTGCAGGTCGCAATACACAGTATCAATCGTGTCATGCCGAAGATCACATCATTGGAGGCCAGGAGTGAACTCAGCACTGGGACATGGCACTGGTCCGTGCTCCCGACTTCGACAGGTAGGTGAAGTGTTTTTGTGTTTATACCCGCCGTTTGGAACTGCATTTCGTTGCATATGTTACAGGTGCAGCGTCATTTTGATGAGCTGAACAAAACAAGAGATGCTCTTCTGGAGAAGCTCCGTTTGAAAAATGCGAACATGAAAAACATGACGCGTAAACTTGAAGCACACATGAGACAAAAGGAAGAAATGGGAGAGGTGAGATTTGGGTGAACTTGGAACTAGCCATGTCCACATCTATAAGGCCGTAGATCTCAGTGCTTGAAAGCATCGATGCATAGCCTGATGATGAGAGCTCCAGAAATATGTAGACATTACGCGCATAGGCAATACATTACATTACGCGCAAACGCATTACATTACATTTGGCAATGCGCATTAGGCATTACGCATTAGGCATTACTTCCACCACCGAGCGCATACGGTTGACAACGAGATATCAAAGTAGCATTGGTATTCCACATTAGTGATTCATACAGACTGTCCTGAATAACAGTTCAAATGGGGTGGAAGATCTCGACAAAAAGTTGATCGGGCTGAACAGTGAGAATGACAGCGTTTTTGTTCTTTTAACTGCCTTCTTCGATGGAATTCGTGCCACGCCCTCCACATCTGCCATTCCCTCCAGCATTGACGTGTTAACTTGCAATACGCAATAATGGATGCATTGATGATATCTGTCACAATCATGCCTGTACGTTTTAGGTGCTTCGTCAAGTGGACTTCGACCAGCTAAAGATAGAGAACCAACAGTTTCTGGATCGTATCGAAGAGAAAAATAACACCATGATTCAACTCAAACTATTAGCCGGCCGAACTCTTCACGAGCTGAACCAACAAAAGAGGAAACTGCAGGTAGGATGTCAAACAAATTATCTCCCATATGAGCCTTCTTCAAGCACAAAATCGAAAAAGTAGTCTACTTGAACACAAAGGCAGATAGCTTCCGTTTCGTGAAAGGCAGATAGCTTCCGTTGCCTGTGCACATGAAACGCAAACACAGCACATAGGACAGCAACTTCCCTTAGCAATGAATAAAGTAGCAACTACCCTAATATGTATTGCATACAAAAGGGAAAGCATTTTTTGGGGGGTTCAGCTTCAAATGCGATTACGAAATTTGCGCAGAGCTCCCCAATTGGAGGCAGGAGTTCCAATGATTTATCGACAAAGATGCCAAAGCTGCTTAATTCTGGAAAGGAAACGTGATCTCTTTCGTTCCGTGTTGAAATGAAAGTTCGCAAGTCAAACTCTCGGCGTTTCTCCACCTGCAACGCTTGTCTCCGATTGCTATGCGGCTGAAGAGGTGCGAAGCTCGGGTCCGAACACGCAACTGACAAACGTCTGTCGGGTTGATCCTAAACATAACCATTCCCTTACGAATCAATATTCGTGCGGTCTCGAAATAGTATCCGTAGTAGAACTTCCGTGTCGCTCTTCCATGTCAATTTTATTTGGCTGTGGTGCGATGCATTTGACTGCTGAAGACTACTCTCTCCAACGGACACTGATTGCAGTCCTGGCACACAGACACTGATTGCAAGTTCTGTCCCACAGTCACTGACTGCAGACCATGACCCACAGACTCTACCTACAGACACTGGCCCACGGACTATGCCTACAGACACTGGCCCACAGATTCTACCCACAGACCCCGGCCCACGGCTCTGCCTACAGACCCTGGTCCAACTTCTACAGACACTGGCCCACGGACTCTGCCTACAGACACTGGCCCACAGACTCTACCTACAGACCCTGGCCCACGGACTCTGCCTACAGACACTGGCCCACGGACTATGCCTACAGACACTGGCCCACGGACTATGCCTACAGACACTGGCCCACGGACTACAGACCCTGGTCCACAGACTCTGCCTACAGACACTGGCCCACGGACTATGCCTACAGACACTGGCCCACGGACTATGCCTACAGACACTGGCCCACGGACTATGCCTACAGACACTGGCCCACGGACTATGCCTACAGACACTGGCCCACAGACTCTACCTACAGACCCTGGTCCACAGACTCTGCCTACAGACACTGGCCCACGGACTCTGCCTACAGACACTGGCCCACGGACTATGCCTACAGACACTGGCCCACGGACTATGCCTACAGACACTGGCCCACGGACTATGCCTACAGACACTGGCCCACGGACTATGCCCACAGACCATGGCCCACAGACTCTGCTTACAGACCCTGACCCACAGACTCTACCTACAGACCCTGGCCCACAGATTCTACCCACAGACCCCGGCCCACGGACTCTGCCTACAGACACTGGCCCACAGACTCTACCTACAGACCCTGGTCCACAGACCTGCCTACAGACACTGGCCCACGGACTATGCCTACAGACACTGGCCCACGGACTATGCCTACAGACACTGGCCCACGGACTATGCCTACAGACACTGGCCCACGGACTATGCCTACAGACACTGGCCCACGGACTATGCCTACAGGCACTGGCCCACGGACTATGCCTACAGACACTGGCCCACGGACTATGCCTACAGGCACTGGCCCACGGACTATGCCTACAGACACTGGCCCACGGACTATGCCTACAGACACTGGCCCACGGACTATGCCTACAGACACTGGCCCACGGACTATGCCTACAGACACTAGCCCACGGACTATGCCTACAGACACTGGCCCACGGACTCTGCCTACAGACACTGTCCCACGGACTATGCCTACAGACACTGGCCCACGGACTATGCCTACAGACACTGGCCCACGGACTATGCCTACAGACACTGGCCCACGGACTATGCCTACAGACACTGGCCCACGGACTATGCCTACAGACACTAGCCCACGGACTATGCCTACAGACACTGGCCCACGGACTATGCCTACAGACACTGGCCCACGGACTATGCCTACAGACACTGGCCCACGGACTATGTCTACAGACACTGTCCCACGGACTATGCCTACAGACCTTCACCCGTTGACCATGCACGTATGAATCGGGGAGTGGGCTACCCAACTTTGGGCAGGTTTAACATGGACCCTACGGGCGTTGCATGGAAAGGATCAACTTCGAAATGCCTTTCGCCCCTGCCGCTAACTTTGGGCCAGTTGCTGCGCCGCTGCCACACACTGAGGCAGCAGACCGTGGCCCAGAGACGCTGACCCCAGGCCCTGTCGCCAGTCGCTGACAGAGGAGGGCCACCGACTGGACGGCGTGACGCAGAAGGAGCTGGCCATCGGCCGGCGCGTCACCTCGGAGAGGGCGCTGGTGGAGAAGCAGTTGGTGCAGTCGCGCGCCACCAGCGACCGACTTCGCCAGCAGACGGCCAACTATCGCGTCCCGCCCACCATCGACTACATCCGCACCAACGACCGCGTCTACAAGCTCAAGCGCAAGAGCATCATCTGGAAGCGGAAGCTGGACATCTCAAAGATGACGCTGTTGAACTTGAGGGCGGCGCACGGCATTAGGTCGGCGGTGTCCTCTGGAGCGGCGCGCGCCCACCAGGCAGAAGATGATGGCAGCGGTGTCGACCAATTAGGCGAGAGCGGTGACGCTTTGGACCAATCAGAGAGGAGCACGGGACTAGTGGGGACGGATAGGTCAAAAGCGTTAGGCCATATGTCCGGGGGTGCCCAGGCTGACACGAATGTCTCCACTGCTGGTAGTGCTCTCAGCGTAATCAGCTCAAAATTGGCGGTGTCTTCAAAAGCTAGCGTAAAGAAGTGAGAGGTATTCAACGGAAGCTATACTCGAAACCTTCACAGGGACATATAAGGCCACCGGTCAGTAGTTCAGGAAAAGAACAAACTAGTGGCGCGGCTCATTACGCTATTGATTAATCAATCGCTTCGTGTATTTCGGTTTGGTCATATTCCTCGAGCCTTATGTACGGGAAATTGCTGCTTACAGCACCTGACAGGACGGACGAAATCCCTCAACCTCAGTGGATGACGACATTCCTCGGGTCATTTCACCTGCTCCTAACGCAAAGTTTCACTTAGCCGGTACGTCTTACCCCCTCAAACCAGCACAATTCATCGATAGCACATCAGAGGCCACCATCAACAGGAGCGCAGCCAGGCTGGCCCAAAAGGGGGATTGGCGATGGGGCACTGCTGAGGAGGGAGAAGCGCCGGTACCGGCAAATTTCAATGCATGTTTAACTGGCCTCACGGAGGTAGCTGCCTCATGTTGCCGTCTCCTCATGCTGTGTGACTGCGTTGCTGATGGCCACGAACCCAAGGCGTATAAATATATCACATCTGGGCCAGCCCTCGCAGTATGAACCAGCTCTGTGTATCTGGGTCACCGATTACAGGCGGTACTCGGCGGGGCCTGGCCAGACGGCGCTTTGTGCCTGACGCTGCCAGCAGGCCACCGCCGCGATGTCTGGGGGTCGCCGTGGGCGGCGCTGGCGAAGGTTGCCAGTGCCGTACCCTACTGATGCATATCCGGGCTGTCAATGCTCATATAAACTGCGCATAGGCGGGTAGGTCACCGGGGAAAGCAGGCTGATGCGGCCGTTTTTCCCACAAGTGCACGGATGCGTATTTTGGAAACGATTTCGGGGATGGGGGCAGACAACAAATGCGGGCTATTCAGGTGGTTGTTTTCCAGATGGAGGAAACTCGGCCTGCTTTGGGTTTTGTTTTGGGGTGGGTCACTTTATATTTCAAAAACAGAAAAGATGTTACGTTGAATATTAAAATTTTGAGGACACCCAACTTTTCGCGGGCCATGCAGGACTACTAATAGGAAGCGAAATTGTATAAGAGGTCCACCCCTCCCATCAAGAGCATGCAAAATATTCCCCGCAATATATTTTCTGAGCTGCCCTGCATGCTTATTTACATATTAACTTCAGCCATTGCATAGTTAATCCCATTTTTAACGTATTCAACAACACGCTTGGCGATTCGTGTCACAAACGATTTACACGCTGGAACATAAGTGAAGACTTCGTATAATTATTGGTGTTGCCAACATGTGATTCAGCCACATTGCTTTCATGTAACGGCGGACACTGGATGCTAAATCGTGAAAATTATTGGTGTTGCATTGGCAGAACCAAATATACTTATATAATAGGATATTCAGTTCCTAAAACTGAATCTTTTTTTCTAAAACTGAAATCGTCTTTTTTTCATGGACATATGAAAATGAAGTAGCAGACCAGGTGTTGGATTAAATGTGCTCCTCATTTGGTGACGGTGGATGTTAGGGCCCGCTTTCTACTTCTCGTGGTCTCTGAACAGGGCCTCCTCTAACATGTTAACTAGGTGGGATGCGTCCCACCTAGTGCCGTGAAATCCCACATAGTGGAGTAAAAATTATACTTAGTCAAAAGGAGCTTCAATGGAGAAAGCAGCCAAAAGCAAATCTTAACATAGTTCCGGTAGCCGAAGTGATCTTTCCTGAGAATGGTGCATTTTATCACGAATAAAAATGGTAGCCAGTAAGTAGCACTTATACTGGGGTCAAAGCGACAAGGAAGGCTCAAAAGTTAAAGGCTTCGGTGACAAATTCATGCTACAAAACCAGCAATTGGGTCCATTAATGGTGGTATCATAAAAACATGAACTCCTTGACTTTTACGCACAACACAGAGGAGCGGGACGTCGCGATCCAGTCCGCATGGCACGAGTGACGAGAGCTAGATATTCAGTTGCGGTCTTTTTTTCGATGTTGCTAATATGAAGAGAAAGATGAAGCTAGATGTCCTTGTAAAAAGGCAAAATGTGTACCGTGGTGGAATGTTGGCTGGTTTTTCCTCCCCAGGCGACACTACCCTCTTTCCCACGGGCAAACGCTACGGTGCCCCCCCCCCCCACACTGAGAGGTTGTGGGGCCCTTGAAAATCACACTGAGGGCCAAAAAAGTCGCGCGGGCCCCTGAAAATGTCGCCGGGACACCAATATCGCTCTGAGGCCCCTGAAAATCACATTGCGGGTCCCCCAAAATCGCTCATTGGCCACTAAGAAGGATGCTGGGGGCTCCAAGATGTGGGACCGGGGCTCCAAAAAAGGCACGCCAGGGTCCCTGAAAATCATGCTGAGAGCCTCAAAAGGTCGGGCCGGTGCCCCCGAAATAACGCTCAGAACCCCAAAACGTCAGACCGGGGTCCCATGGAAATCACGTTGGGTGTCAAGACGAGGCCGCTAAAACTCGCACTAGGCATCCCAGCAAACGACTCCGGGGCCCAAAAAAACGCACTGGGATCCAGAAAATTCGCGTTCCAGCTCTGGAGAATCACACTGGTAGCCCAAAAGGTGTGCGTCGGGGTTTCCTCGTCGCAGCTTCGCAGTCGCAGCTTCCTCCCAAAAATCAATTCTCAACCGGAATGTTACTCTGCGGCCTCACAAAACACGTCAATGACCTCCCCCCCAAAAAAAAAAAAAAACTGGCCCGGAAAGGAAACGTGCCGAGCCACCGGCAAAAAATCGCACCGGGAACCCGAAGAATTGTACCAGGACCAAAATTATCGCGCAGGGGTTTAAAAAAAATAGAACTCTGCCCCCAAAAATCACACCACGGCTCCATCGAATCAACCCGAGCACCGGAATATTAAGAACAGATACCGAAAGGAAATTCTCCGAAGTGTTTTTCTACTCTGAAGGGTAGCATTGGTTGAAAACATCGTTGGACAGTCGACGTGGCTTACCAAAGAGGGAAAATGCTCTCCCTCCATCCTGAGAGGGTTGGGCTCCTACGAATCGTGCCGGGTTCCCAAAAAATCGCGCTAGGCCCCCAGCGCAAAAATTCGCATCAGGGTCCTCAGAATTCACCTAGAGGGCTCCAAATAAATGAATGGGGCCTCAGAAAACACGCGCCAGGGCCTGAAAATTTGGACCGTGGCCTGCCAAAATCGCGCTCCGCAAATTTCCGGCGACCCCCCCCCCCCATATATCGCGCTCGGGATCCAACATTTCCGCCGATAGTTCCAACTATTCGTGTTGGGGCATCAAATAATCCCGTCGGGACTCCCAAAAATTGGCGTCCAGGGCCCCAAATATGCACAGCGTGGCCCAAAACATCGCATCAGGTCCCGAAAAAAAGATAAAGCCGAAGCACTCCAAGATAAGGAGAGATTCCCCCAAAAATGTCCGAGCCGTTAAAATGGTTCTAGAGCTCCAGACAGAGCGCCAGGTGCCTAAATAATCGCATACGACCCCGAAAAACGTACCGGATCTCGAAAAATCAAGCCGGGACACAAAAAACATGGCGCCGAGTGCACGAAAATATCAGGCCGAGATCTATACTTGAAGAAAAATAGAAGAGGTCCCCCAAAATCACGTCGAGCGCAGAAAACTGGCGTGATGTCCCCAGAGACACACGCCTTGGACCGAAAAATCGCGCGGGGATCACAAAGTCGTGCTGGGCTCGATAAATGTGCGTCAGGAGCCCCAAATAAACACAGCAGGACCCTCATAAGAGCACAACAGGAGGCCTAAAGGGCATTGGGTCCTCCAAAGCGCACCGAGTCTCGCAAAAGCGGCAGTCTTCAAACATGTGTTGCATTCCTAAATAAACCTACCAGGAGCTCTAAAAAAAACACACTGATGGCCCTCGAATCACACCGAGGCCATGAGGCCGCATGAGGGCTTGAAGAACAGGCTGGGGCTTGCAAGAAGTGATATGATCTTGAAAAAGAACAAAGAAGCCGGACATTAAATAAACACATCGGGGTATTCCAAAACGTGCTGGAACATAACAAAATGCATCGGTGCACACAAAAGCAACAAAACCCTGACAAGAGCCGGGGTATAAAAAAATGTTCCGTGCGCCAACAAAAATTGGCTGGGGCTCTAAAACACATATGTAGACGAAGAAAACCCAGTGAGTCAAAAAAGAACACCGAGCCATGGACTCGGTTTGGTAGCCAACCTGGGAGCATAATTAACCAAAGACATGACGTGCATCAAAGCTCCGGATTTCTTCGCCACCAGAAAGTGTTGGAAAAAGAAAAAAGAGAGCTAAATATCGAGAAGAGTAGAGAGAGAGAGAGAGAGAGAGAGAGAGAGAGAGAGAGAGAGAGAGAGAGAGAGAGAGAGAGAAGCGAGAAGACAGCGATAAAACATGCCTGACCAAGAGGAGCTGAAGGGTGGCACAGTGAAGGACAGTGAAAGAGAGAAGATCTTGCCTGCGTATTATTACTGCGCCGTTGCCTGCGCCATCACCACGGCTGGGGATCGCGTCTGGGTTCGGAGCGGTCGGCATTCCCTGGCATTTAGTTTGCCATGTTTTGCCATTCAAATTGAAACACTTTGGAACCCTCATGGTTTGGTGATACGCTTCCAACACTGATCATCATATCTATTACACATCATTTCATACGACTTATTTTTTTATTTTCCACCTACGATTTTTTTTCCAGAAAGGCTTTTACAATTACGACCCATGTGAACTTTTGACTTGGGGAGTTTTTCCACATACCAGCTTTTTCATACGAACTTTTACTTCCACGATATATGTTTCGCCTTCAAACCTATTCTATGCGAACTTTTGCCGTCATGAGCTTTTTTTATCATGCGAATTCTTCTTGAATTGTTGGCATTATAATTGTTGCTTGCATCCTTTTTTTCAGTTGAGCTTCATTCACTTACGACCTTTTGCCATACTAATTTTTGTTATTTACAGCCAAACACTCTTCTAAGATGTTTTGTCCCGTAACGTCGCTACAGTCTGGCGGTTAACGGATTTTTTTTTTGTGGCGGTGCACTTTGAAACCTTAACCAGGTAAGATTATTATCGATGAAATAATTTTTCACCGTGTCATTTCAACTAGTTTTGATCACACATTCGTATCTTTTAAACAACAGAACTTCTTTTTTAATCCAGTTGGCTTCGATTCCAGCTAAGGCCATACATCGCCTCAGCTGTGCAGAACAAGACCACCCATCGACGAATCGTTTGGCGTCCCGCGCTTTTTCTTTCGCCGAATGGCAGGGCGGAGGCGGACGCTCGGGGATCAGGCGTCAACACAGGCGGTAACCGGACGCCGGACGCCGGCGGCGTTTCAGGCGTCAACACAGGCGGTAACCGGACGCTCGGGGATCAGGCGTCAACACAGGCGGTAACCGATGGGATCAGGCGTCAACACAGGCGGTAACCGGACGCTCAGGGATCAGGCGTCAACACAGGCGGTAACCGGACGCTCGGGGATCAGGCGTCAACACAGGCGGTAACCGGACGCTCGGGGATCAGGCGTCAACACAGGCGATAACCGGACGCTCGGGGATCAGGCGTCAACACAGGCGGTAACCGGACGCCGGCGGCGTTTACGCGGAATGCCGACCGCACGGCGTCCATCTTGGCGCTCCGATCTTGGCGGTCCGATCTTGGCGGTCCGATCTTGACGGTCCGATCTTGGCGGTCCGATCTTGGCGGTACGATCTTGACGGTACGATCTTGGCGGTCCGATCTTGGCGGTCCGATCTTGGCGGTCCGATCTTGGCGGTCCGATCTTGGCGGTCCGATCTTGGCGGTCCGATCTTGGCGGTCCGATCTTGGCGGTCCGATCTTGGCGGTCCGATCTTGGCGGTACGATCTTGGCGGTCCGATCTTGGCGGTCCGATCTTGGCGGTCCGATCTTGGCGGTCCGATCTTGGCGGTCCGATCTTGGCGGTCCGATCTTGGCGGTCCGATCTTGGCGGTCCGATCTTGGCGGTCCGATCTTGGCGGTCCGATCTTGGCGGTCCGATCTTGGCGGTCCTCTTGGCGGTCCGATCTTGGCGGTCCGATCTTGGCGGTCCGATCTTAGCGGTCCGATCTTGGCGGTCCAATCTTGGCGGTACGATCTTGACGGTCCGATCTTGGCGGTCCGATCTTGGCGGTCCGATCTTGGCGGTCCGATCTTGGCGGTCCGATCTTGGCGGTCCGATCTTGGCGGTCCGATCTTGGCGGTCCGATCTTGGCAGTCCGATCACGGCGACCGCGCTCTTGGTGCACCGGTGGCCGGCGACGCGCCACAGTTTCGAGGACATGGGTGCGTCAATGGGTCAACCGAAGTGGCTATGGCCGCACCCTCCGTGCTGTTTGAGTTTCACGTGCGATGCTCCCTTTATTGAGATAAGTTGGTGGCTGTAGTCCCGTCAAGACGCTGCTGCTGAGCTGACACGAGTGGAGGATGGAAGATTGCAAGTATTGCAGCTGCGCCGCCAAGTTTGTCAGCTTGCAACACCGGGTTTCTATAAATGTACACCATTTATAGAAAATTATGCAACACCGTCCTGCAGCACTAGCTTCTTTCTTCGGCAACACCTCGCGTCATATTCGCAATTGGCGTCAGTATCTTCTCTGATGACATTCTACCGATGTATTCATGTTCAGTTGCAATTCTTGCAATGTTGTTGTCACCAAAATTACAACTGGTAAAAGCTGGGTGAATTCCCAAAGACTTAGAATTGGCACCTTAAAGACCAGCTTTGACCTATGCTCACCTCACCTACTTCTACTGCGCTAACTGATGTCGCAAGGATATCCACATATGCATTCACAAGTCCATATAGACATTCATGGGCACATACATGCATACATCCATGCATATTGCATAGCTACATGAATACTACGCAGTTGCATGCATAAAGACGCATGCACGCACTGATTTATGTTGCTCACCTTTTGGATATTCATTGAAGAATCACGTGTCGAAGCTATCACTAATATTATGCATAACTATATGTGAAAACGTGCCAATGTTAGACTCTATTCAAATTCGGAACCTTAGTGAATCTGATCTGCGACATTTCTCACACTGTACTATAATCAGGGTAGGCATATAGTCGTAGGCAGGAGTGTCACTATGTATATGCTTAGGGGGACACTACTTCCCTCAATCATTAATCCCCCCTTCCTCCCCCTCCCCAATCAGGCGGAAAATTAACCATGGGGCCTGTGGCCATACACTAGATATAAATGGTCTTCGGTGCAGCTTCGGCCACCAAGAAGGTCACTTGGCTCCTCCAACTAACTTCATAAAGTGACACCCATGGACTCACAGGTCTCGTCGGCCACAGCTGGCGCAGTGACCGGCACGGCCTACCACTTCCCGGTAACATTGAACGATATCTGTGACGAAGAACTGCTTGTGCTCAGCGAACACAAACCATGCCGTGTTTCCAGCTGAAGTCGGGATTTCTAGAACTGATCGCGCCGCGCCCGGCCTGGCTTCTGTCAGCGGCAGCGCTTATCGACGCCGGAATGTACACAATCCAGTGGTACTCTTTTGCGCCTCACGACTCCAGTGGAGTCTGGACGCCGCCTCAGTAGTGTTTTCCTCTTCAACACTCAGCAGTGCAACATGTCCGCACGCAATGCTCTGGTGTTCATCGGTGCTTCGGACAGAGTGTGCTTTCGATACGCTTGACCACTGGTCATACGGCTGGCGCAACACGCATGTCCTTTCGTCGGTCGTCGAGATAAGCGTCGATTCGCTGCAGACGCGGAAGAAAAAAACACGTGCAAAAAAATCGGCGTCAGTGCGTACTGCCGGTTTTCGCGACGGAAGCGGTATTCTGTCCGGACGGCTAGACTGGCTCAGCATATGCCTCTAATGCTTTTCGCGTTCGTTTTTTTATATTCGTCTCTAGTGCACTACAGCGTCCCATTTAGGTACATTTTCACATTCGTGGATGTGGACAAAATTGACACTATACTGCCTATGATATTTCACATCCAGATTTGTGTTCATTCACTCGCGCCCCAGAATTCCCGTTCCGGTTTCCTCGACATAAGATTTCGAACAAGCGAAACATAGAATTTCGCATAGTACACTATTAGTTCAAAATCCGCTTGCAGCAGCATGTCCAGTGACGATGCCGCCTACTTTCGTCCAGGAATTTACGGACACCTGTGTACCACAACGGCTTCTAGATGTTTGGCGATAGCAATAGACTGCTTTGAGCATGACATTGGTATCAACTTCGTGGGGTTTTCTTTTCTTTCGGTCACCGTTCTTCTTTTCGTCTATTCTCTATTTGTTCAGCTCTTTTCTTGAGTTTTATACGCAAGCCTTTTGGATACTTTATCTTTGCGAATGTGCTATACATGCGTTCAATTTTGTCTAGAAGGTAGGCAACACTACAACTCCGAAAACGCTCTTAAAATATGATTAAATGACAATCCCACTCTTAACCCGGTCATTGTGGGTTGAATAGAGGTAGACATAATCTTCCTTGTTTGTTTGTTCTTGTACACCTTGAATTTGATGCCTCTTTCAGTCTTCATAATGCAGGTATCTACAAATGCAACCTTTCCTTCATTTTCCAACCCCATCGTTAACTGTATTTATGGCTCCACCTGGCTTAACAGGTTAATTTTTTCACCATTTTTTTTGGTTTTTGGCACATTTACCCAAGACGACGGGTAAATGTGACGGGTAAATCCACGACGACATACACATTTACCTTTCCCAAGTAGCCAGGCTTCCAGTGATTTATAAATGGTGGTTCTTCTCCAGTACTTCCATATATAAACAGGCTGCCCCTGGGCTTAGAGACGAGCACATTGCCAGCAATCTATGCTGCACGGATTCTTCCCGTGAAACAATAATGAGCCGAACTTCATGCACAGCGTGACAAGCTCCATGAAATGTGGTCTTGGCAGGGTAAAATTACAATCACCTTGTGCATTAATAACTTCGCATGTTACGGCCCCAGATTCCTCTACGAGCACGTTCGTAAGCAGTTATTTGACATCAAAACTAGGATAGGTCATTGTAGCAATATCAACACATTTTATTCTCATGAGATCATTTGTGTTCTTCAGATGAGTTTGGCTCATTGAACCTGACGCGATTTTCAACGGTTTTGTTAGCGGTTTTGCTGCCATATTTGCCAAATTGTAGGGTGCGTTGCCAATATCGGAGGTCATGGGCATATTGGATTTTCTTCTTTCTGCATTTTCGGTAGTTCTGGATTATGCAAGGAGCTTTTTCCAATAGATGGAGTAAGTTTTTGTCTCTCCGTCTTTTTTTCAACAGCTTCCTAGCTTTCTGGTTAAATAACTTGCTTTGCTTCCAGATTTCGTCTTCTCATATATCACGGTATCACTAAGCACCTCGAGCACTTTGCTATCGTAGTGGAATCTATTCATGATTATAACACCCCCACCTTTGCCAGCTTGTGTCACAAGCACACTCCGGTCATTCGCAAGATTTTCAAGTGCACGAATATATCGTCTTGGTATGCCGAGTGGTTCCTGGCTTGCTAGAGCTTTGCAACATGCTAAAAATTCCCTGAATAAATCCTTTGTCTGCATCGCTATCAGCCCACTTAAACTTGCGGTTCACATGCTTAGTAAATGAATAATTGTCCTTTTTTATCTTTAGCAGAGGAAAAGTGCCATCCGCTAGAGATTGTTACGTTAAAGAAGTAGTTACGTTAATCCGGCTTATGTGGCATCCGGTTATATCAAAGAAGCAAGAGACGAAAGATGAGACGCCGGAAAACAAAGAACGTGGCGTAAAGGGCCGATACATACATAGCATACAGGTTCATACACGGACATACATACATACATACACGACAATTAGAAGGACACTTGGAGGGTGGGCAGCTTCGTTGCCTGCGGAGAGGCTCCACTGCCCACCTGCAACCTGAAATGGCGAAGCGGAGGCCCGACGTCCAGGGCGAATCGTGGGCGTCAGGCCCAACCTTGTATGTGTAGGTGTATGTTTAAGCTAAAGCTTGGAAAACCTGAGAATGTGAAAAACCAAGCTGCTTGGAAAACCCGTAGGTAAAAACCAAGCGCAATATTACAAGGGAAATCATCCATTTGGCCAAATTGGATCGGTCCCTGCCTACCTAGTGTGAGATAACCTATATGTATGTGTTTTACAGCGTCGGAGAGGAAGATGTGTGGAGCGGAGTAATACAGCGAACGAGGAGTGCTGCACGTGTCATAGCTTTTAACTTCACATCAATTAAGTTTGGACCAGGTAACGTACAACAGAGAAATCAGATCCGTTCGGAAAGTTGGGTGTCATGTAGAAAGCGGAAAAGTAACTGGAGGAGCGCCGGGTGCTCATCCCCGAGGAGAGCCCCACGCGAAATTTGCGTGTGGGTGTTGGTGAAATTCTGGATAATAACGCGACGATGAGGAGCATATGCTGGACAGGTAAGTAAAACATGGGCGAAAGTAATGCGGACACTGCATGTGGTACAAAGTGGAAGGCGGTGTGGTCGAAAAAAATAATAATTGTGTGTCAGTCTGGTGCGTCCGAGGCGAAGTCTGGCGAGCATCACCTCGTTCAAACGGGAGTGTTGGTTGTAAGAGGGCCAGTTGGAGAGTGTGGGCTTGATAGCGTGTAGGTGTGTGGTGTTGTGTGACCAGCAGTTCTGAATATATTTCTTAAAATGCTATTGGTCAGTGCTGGAAGATCCCCGGGTGGTACCAGAACTCCCTCATTCGAGGGAGGTCGATCACCGTTCGGGCCAGACCATCCGCTCGATCGTTCCCCGGGATACCCCAATGTCCGGGGATCCAGAGGAGGGTGAGCTGAAGGTGTGCGTGGTTGTCATTGTAGAGGTGTCGGATGGCGTGGAGTGTGGGATGCGTGGTGTTGTGTAAGGCCGCGAGGGCGTCCACGGAGGATCGTGAGTCAGTGCAGATTGTAGTAGGGGCAGTGATGTGTTGTGCAATGATGTGTTGGAGGCAAGTGAGTATGGCGACTAATTCTGCTGTGTATACCGAATGGTGACGTGTTAACTTGGTTTAGCCAGTGTCGGACCCACCTCACCAGGCGGCGCCCGTACCATTGCTGGTACGGGAGCCGTCAGTGTAAAATAAAGTGTGTTGTGGGTGGGCCTCTTGATATTAAAAAAATTTGACTTGAACGTCGATGCAGGCAAGTAGGATTTTATTGTGCCTAAAGAGATACTCAAGTTCGGGGTGTTCATGTGCCAGAATGGGATAAATGGGGGAACTCGGTCAGGGGTAACATCGGGAAATTTCTGTGTAATATTTGAGAACCTGCTTCAAGTGGATAGCAATGCTGTATATATTTTTGTTTTTGGAGCGCCGAACCGGGGGTTTAGACCATGCCACATTGGAGGGGTGATTTAGCTGTGTTGTTGTCCCGAAGTGGTATCTGACGAGTTGTAGTGTTCTGCGGTGTTGTAGGCTAGGGAGATTGGCCTCACCCCCGAGACTGGTGGTAGATGTGGTGCCGTGTGCTCCGGTGATGAGGCGGAGTGCGTGATTTAGTATGCATTCTAGTGATTTGGTGAGTGTTGGAGATATATGATCGAAGATAAACGCATTGTATTCCAGGATTGAACGAATCAGGGCGATGTACATTTTGCTAAGAGTAGTCCTGTCTGCACCCCAGTCGCGGCCGGAGATGCAGCGCAGGAGATTTAGACGCACAGCGCAGCGTTATTTAAGATGAGTAATGTGGGGCCAAAATAGAGTCCTTTGTAGAGGATAATTCCGAAATATTTGAAGGAGGTTTGGAGGGGGATAATTTGATCGCGATAGCGGAGCGGTGTGCTAGGTGGGATATGCTTGGGGAGTCGGGAAAAAAGCATAGTGGTCGATTTCGTGGGGGAGATCTGTAGCCCCCAGAGGGAGCACCATGGATTAATGTGATTCATGGTGAGTTGAACGAATTGATTAGCTGAATCTGCTCACGGGTGTGTGCACCAAATAGCCAAATCATCGGCATAGATATAATATTTTATGAGGGGAGAAATTAGGGGAAGTTGTTCTAATACGTCGTTCATCATAATACAAAAAGAGGGTTAGAGATAGGACGCTGCCTTGCGGGACGCCTTGATCGAGAGTGCGGGGCCGGGAATGAATGTTGCCGCAGCGGACGACGAAGGAGCGATTTTCTAGAAAGTGTGCGATAAAGGTGGCCATTCTGCCCTTGATACCAATATGGTGTAATTTAATTCGAAGGGCAGAACTGTGTACTTTGTTAAACGCGGATTTAGGTAACAAAGGGGCGATGGTTTCGGATTTTTTCCCGAAACCACGCCGGCTTGAATCCACAATTTAGATTAGGTTGTCAGCGGTGCTTCGCCTTGGTCGGAAACCGCTCTGAAAGGGGAGATAATTTTGTTGTTTTTGAGATAGACTCTGCTTCGTCCATTGACCATGCGCTCAAAATTTTTGCAAGCACAACTAGTGAGAGAGATAGGACGATAGCTAAAGGGGAGATGTCGAGGTTTGGAAGGCTTAGGTATAGGGATGATAGTACTAGTAGACCAAGAGGGTGGGAAAGTGCCGTCAGTCCATAGTTGATTTAGTGCCGAGAGTAAATTGTCTTTACCAGAGTCAGAGATATTTTGAAAGAAGAGGTATGTCATGTGATCAGGTCCAGGAGCCCTACTGCATACCTTTGAGAGGGATAAATTTAGTTCATAGGAGGTAAAGGAGGTTGTAGGGTTCGGAGTTGTCTGAGTCGAAGTGGCAAATAGCAAGAGTGTCGCGAAGGAATGAGGTGGTGTGCTGTGAGTATTGAGTGTTGGAAGAGATGTCCGAGTAATAAGTGGCGAAGTGTTCCGCGACGGCTGTGGGCTCTGTTATGTGCTGTTGGTTATTTGTCAGTTGTGGGAATGCGCGATGTGGGGCTCTGCCATTGGATAATGAGGGAAGTTGAGTCCAGATTTGGGAGATGGGGGTGAATCGGTTGAATGTGTTGGAGTAGAGTTGCCAGCTGTGTTTCTTGGCCGAAAGGATATTTTGCTGACAGCGTAATTTTGCCTCGCGGGCTTCTACCATGTTTTGTACATTGAGGTTTTTCTGAAATTTCCGCTCAGCCCGCCACCGTGAGGCGACGGCTCATTTGCACTCGTCGTTCCACCACGGCACGGTTTTACGGTCGGGTGGGCGACGAGTTTTAGGTACGTGTTTTTCTGCCGCGAGTAGCATAGTATTGAGCAATGCCGAAATTGGGCGGGGGGGGGGGAGACAGGGGTGGGATAATATTATCAATTTCCTGGGAGAAAGACGGCCATTTCGCTTTGCGAACGCTCCAGTTGAGTATAAATAAACGATCTCTAGACTGGGCTGAGCGTTCGAGGGTGACGTGGATGGGAAAGTGATCACTAAAAAGGGGATCGAGTTGAACGTGCCAGGAGAAGAGGGGTGAGATAGAAGCTGAGGCTAGGGAGAGGTCAATGGCAGACGGGCGGAACGGGGCAATGTCTGTGTTGTGTGTGGGTGTTTGGTCATTTAACAAGACAATGTTGTGGGTGTTGTGGAGTGTTTCAATATGGTGTCTGCGCTGGGATGTGGTGTGACAACCCCATGCCTGGTGGTGGGCATTGAGATCACCCAGCACCAGACAGGGGTGTGGGAGAAGACCGAAGAGATTGGTTACAGAAGTTAGAGATAGTGTATGCGTAGGAGGAAGATAGAGGGAAAGTACAGTAAGCTCTAGTTGTGCAATTTGGACGGATACTGCAATAAAATTCAAGTCATTGGGAATTGAGATAGGGCGATGAAGAAGGGTGTTCGAGACGAATAAGGCTACCCCGCCGCCGCGGGATGTAGTGTTTCCGTTTTCGGAATAAAGGGTATAACAAAATATTTTAAAATTATATGGATCATTGTCGCGCCATGGGGTCTCCTGAACGGCGGCAATCCATGGTTCATTTCTGATGATATATTCCTTGAATTCTGCCCAATGGGATATGAGAAACCTCGTATTCCATGGGAGCAAGAATTCAGTGGTGGGTGTCTGCATTAGTGGTGTTGGTGCTCACGCCCTCGCAGGCGTGTGTGTGGAGGGGAGGGCGTGACGGAGTCGTCAGTCTCGTATGAGTCGGACGACCCCGTTGAAAAAGATGGAGGCTCTGGATCCCCAGGGGGGGTCCGGGCTGGGGAAACGAGACGGGTGGCTGACCCCGGGGGACCGGAAGGGGAGGCGATCCTGAGGGGGCGGGGTGGAATAGGACTGCGCCTTGGGCGGGGCAGCCTGGTGGCGGTCGGGGGGCCGAGCATTAGGGCCGCTCGCGATGGAAGACGGGCGCGTGGTCGGCGGCGGAGCGGCCTGTTGGTGGTGGTGGTGGGGGGGGGGAAGTCTCCGTGGGGCCCTCGTCTGGAGCGGGACGCGTGGCTGGCGGCGGGGCGGCCTGGCGACGGTGGGGGGACCTGAGGTTGGAGGAGCCCGCCATGGGAGCGGGGCGCGTGGTCGGCGGAGGGTAAGGTGGGGAGGAGGGGGAAGGATCGGGCTCAGTCGGTCCTGGCGGGAGCAGTGGGAGCGTTGAGCCGCCTCTGCAGGGGTCGGCCACAAAGGGGCCAACCGGGGTCGGGTCCACATGGCTGGGGGCGAGGGCGAAGGCGGTGTGCCGTGCTGCGTGGCCAGGCGACGCACCTGCCTCTGCTTGGCCTCTACCCAGGCCGGGCACCTGGGAGACGATGCAGGGTGGGGGCCCTAGCAGGCCACACATCGTTGCTCGGCAGATGAGCAAGACTCCGTTGGGTGTCCTTCTGCACAGAGGCCGCAGATGGGGGCCTTTGCTCTGCACGCCCGGCTCTGATGGCCGAACCGCTGGCAGAAGGTGCAGCGTGCTGGGGGCGGGGCCCAGGAGCGGAGTGCCACCCTGAGGTAGCCCGCCATCATGTAGGGGGAGGGGTCAAGGTCCTGAACCCGAGTTTCAGGATAGGGCCAGGTCTGGGTCGTCGGCTGAGGCGGGTCACCTCGCATACTCCCTGCGAATTCAGCTCCGCGAGGAGCTCTTCCTCAGAGAGCTCCGCGAGCTCAGGGCGTATGCGGTGGTGAAGGACAGGTTGAGCCGGTCGGCTACCTCAACGGCGGTGTCGGCGCCCAGGAACTTACGGACGTTTAGGAGCAACCGGGCTTGGGTGGCATCCTTCACACGTACCAACAGTGATCCGGAGCCGAGTACCTTGGTGGAGAGTGCTCCGCCGGTCCATTCGTCTTGTTCCCTGGCTATGGCGAACGGGGAGGTGCGGGCCCACGATCCCTCAATCCTTGTGAGCAACACGAAGGATTCACCCTCTGGGGGGTCCAGGGAAGTGGGCAGGCGTGCTCCCGGGAGCGGCCGGCGCCCTCCGTCCCCCCGAGGGGGCGGGGGGTCCCCGGGCATACCGGGGCGGGGGTGATGCCCCGGAGGGGAGTGGGGAGGAGTGTGTGTGTAAGGGCCCCCTGAAGAGGTGCGGGCAAGAAAGGTACCCTAAAGGGGTGCTACACGGGAAGGTGTGAAAGAATGACGTGTAAAAGGCGGAGAAAGACACAGAGTTTTGGAGGGATGGGAGTAGCCGAACAGAGGCGGGCGCAGTCACTGTCCGAAGACCGCTAGCCTGATCCTTTAAACCAGAAAGGTACCTCTGTTCGGCTCTAGTCTATTGGGTGGGATGGGAAAAGTAACAGTCGTGGCTGGCCGCTGACAAATCGGTTTCCCGGCAGCGCTCAAAAGCACCGTTGGACCGAAGGGGAGTGGGAAGGGGAGCTGCGCCGGCTAATCCGGCGAGCAACCGACTGGTAGCGTCGGCCGGTTAGTCCGGCTAACAACCAACTAGTGGTTGGGTGTCTGACGTCACCCGAGGGAGGAGCTTCTCGCAGATGTCCTGGGAAGGACACCTACGAGAAAGCTTGGAAAGGGTGGGCGGGGGCTTGGAGCAGCGGACAGGTTCTTACGCTCGATCTCCGGCTAGGTAACCAGGTCCTGTCGAGCCTTGACCACGATTTGTCCTTTCCTGCATGCAGCTTTAAGCCCAAGGACAACGCCTCTTTTTCGTCCTCTGACAGGTTTCTTGCTGATAGGTTGGTCACGATATCCACTTCACTAGCGTCCTTCCAAACACTGTGCCTACACAAACATAAAAGCTTGGGGCTAATACTATTCTTTTGATTTTAGTTTAACTTCTTCAACTTCAATTGAAGTTTCGGTGAAACCGCAACTGTCGTTCGTTTGTCGTTCAAAACATAAATCTGGTTCGTCAACTGGTTACAGGCTTCCTCTAAATATAATCTATCTGAATTACTAAACGGCTTTCTATTACATTTTAGTTGAGCCGGAGCTAACCTGGGAAGAGTTTGCTCTACTGTTTACTCGTTGATAAATTTTAAACGGTTAAAGCTGCTTAATATCTTTCTGTGAATGCCTAACTCTGTCATCTCCAATCTCCAAATTCGTAGTTTGACCACCATCACAAGACAATCGTGAGTCATCCATTGACAAGTATGAATCAGGATGGATGATAAAATATACAAATTATGCGGAGATGACTTTACTGGAGACGTTTCAACCGCTGAAAATGTCTTCATCACTACAAGACATAGAGCACAACTGCAGACAATATCAAACAGGTAACAACTCACGCTTTCTGCCGTAAAAATAAAGTGCTAATTCGTTTTCGGCTCTTCGCAAAATGAAGAAGACATCGTATTTTTGGATGCACGCATTATGAAATGCAGAATTCAAGGACAATGTGCAGAATTAAAGGTGCACATGAAACCAACAAACAAGGAGGACTATCCCACTTCTATTCATCGCACAACGACCGGGTAAAGAGTGGGATTGTCATTGGATGTCTGTTTTAACGCTCTGTAGTAATTTGTAGTGTAGTGATGCCTACCTTCCAGATGAAATACAACATGCAAATATGCATACGTATATATATATATATATATATATATATATATATATATATATATATATATATATTATTATTTGTGTGTGTGTGTGTATGTGTGTGTCTGTATGTGATGTGTATATATACATATACATGCGCAATGCCACGATCTGGATGGTGCCGGCTGGTGGTCGGACGGCTGTGTGTGTGTGTGTGTGTGTGTATGTGTGTGTCTGTATGTGATGTGTATACATACATATACATGCGCAATGCCACGATCTGGATGGTGCCGGCTGGTGGTCGGACGGCTCGACCCGGCGGCGGCGCAGTTCTCAGAACAGTGTGTTCAGGAGACGGACGTGACGCGTGTCACAGGGCTGACTGTCAGGCGCTGTCTTTCCACGAGCGCTTGACGAGCTCCAGAGTTAAGAGAAGCTGCTTGCGACGGTTTTTCCACGCCTTGCGTCACGTTCGGAAGCCCCAATCAGCAGCAATAGTTATTACTAACAGTATTCAATTACATTTCGATAAATCAGAAATGGAATGCAATCTTGCCCAACTTGCCCCGACGGTCCAGCCGGTTTGTGGACTGCGAAGCGTCAGCGTCAGTTTGTGGACTGCGAAGCGTCAGACTGCGAAGCGTCAGCGTCAGTTTGTGGACTGTGAAGCGTCAGACTGCGAACCGTCAGCGTCAGTTTGTGGACTGTGAAGCGTCAGACTGCGAAGCGTCAGCGTCTTTGTTAAAGCGGTTTGAGAACATGTTCGTTAGGTTGCTCACAGAAGGACAGTTATCGGATTCAATGTTATGAATGAGTGCAGTTTTAGGCAGTGAGAACCTATATTTTGTAAGTTTCTCAACATACATGCGTAATTATATCGAGGCATCGTGAGGAATAATGCAGGTCAGTTTTGTCGAGTTTCGGCTGCAATGAGACTAGATGCTGGACTCATCGTCCACTTTTCTTCAATGCAAAGGTGTACGGCCTCCATTGCTGTGCAATCTGTCTAGAGTTACCCAGCTATAGCTTCACAGTGATTGCAGTCCGAAGTGTGCAGATGACTATGAAGAATAATGGTAGGTTGAATTGCATGGCATGATATTTCTTTTAAATTGTCTACAGCTGCTTACTATGCTTCCTTGCATTATAGATCTAGTTAACTGCAGGGCGGACATTTCGAAAGCTCAAACTGTCACTCCTTTAGCGGCTACTGATGACTTGTGCAACGACAGCTATAGTGAAGCCTTGTGATTTTGTGCAATCATGTTTTATTGGACTCAGATATATTAAACACCGTATGCTTGGGATATACACGTGTTCGGCAAGCAACACAGGCGATTTTCCGTGTGTTCCGCGAACCGAAGAGCGGTGTTCTGAATACGGCACGTTTATATGCACCTGTTAAAGCAGTGTATTGAATTCCGAACACGGACTTAATTAGCATTTGAGGCCTGCAAGTTTGCACTTAGCAGTGGCGGACCCAGTAATTATCGTTGGGGAAGGGGTACATTTCCTCGGAGTGGTGCATTCTGCGGAAAACTCGCTAAGTGGGAACGGGTTCACTAGAGCAGGCTTAAGGGGCACCGTTTCGTCCCAAAGGGGCGCATTTTTCTCCGAGAGATGCGTGTGTGGCTAATAAATCTGTTGCGCATAGGGCGGGGAGGATGCACTCCAGCCTTTCCGAAATGGTGCTATTGTTGGCCGGAGGGCCACCACATTTCCATAAGGGGGAGGAGAGGGGCTGCAGCTCGCTGCGTCCACCATACTGAGCTCGAACTAAGACTGGTGACTGGCGACCGACCACTGACGATATGGCACTGCTTTCTGCACTCCCGCCACAACTGTTAATTTACCGGATGCAAATGGGCTTGTACACTCTGAAGCCGAATAATCGCACTATTTTAAACGTGATACTAGAAGTGAGGTGAGCGACCCGAATTAAAATGCCCTTCGATGACGCCCGAAGTGAAACGCTTGCGATGCCCCCAATGTATCTCTAAGTGTGTGTAATTTTAGGGTATTATGCACCAGCTCCTTTTTGTATCAGCGTAGTCGATTGTTGGAATCAAAATTGACCCGCATGAATTGACGCGTGCAATAATTTAAATGTCATTCAATGATGCCAGGCTGGCATCTCGATCATTCAATGATGCCAGGCTGGCATCTCGATCATTCAATGACGCCAGGCTGGCATCTCGATCATTCAATGATGCCAGGCTGGCATCTCGATCATTCAATGATGCCAGGCTGGCATCTCGATCATTCAATGATGCCAGGCTGGCATCTCGATCATTCAATGATGCCAGGCTGGCATCTCGATCATTCAATGATGCCAGGCTGGCATCTCGATCATTCAATGATGCCAGGCTTGCATCTCGATCATTCAATGATGCCAGGCTTGCATCTCGATCGTTTGTGTTGCATTCACAATCTTGGTTCGTCGAAGGCTTGACAACACAAGCTGAAGTACAGACCTTTCGAAACATCTACCTTTAGCATCCATTGAAGTACGCTTACGGCTCTCCTAGTGATGCTTCTCGTTTCATCGGGATCGCACTGAGCGACGCTCACATGGGCACATGGGCAAGCAATTAGTTCCATAAAAATGCAATATATTTGGAATCTGACTTATCGCAAGCGCTCTGCGTACCCCGCATGACAATTGTCTTAACATCGGTAAGTCGGAGCGATTGATGCCAAGATTGTGCGAGGTGTTATCGAACAGAAATACAATGGCAGCCAAAGGTTGTTAGTGGGTCAATTCTTGCTTCCAGAAATACGGTCCGTATTTATCTGCACGCTTCATTTTTTGTCACGTCTGGCGACACGGCCCGGCATCCTGGTGCTTCTCTGCGCCCACTTCCTCCATCGCGGCGCGTCCTTTTCGCAATCGGCGGCGGCGCGTGCGGCGGCCGCGGCGCGTGCGGCCACGCTGACCCTGCCCCCCCCCCCCCCCCCTCACCCCACCACGATGCGCTCGGAGGAAGGCGACATCAGACGGACAGAGCCGGCCCGGAGGTGACCGGGGTCGGACGTGTGCGGCTGGTATCTGGTCCCAGTGGCTCGACAGCATCATGAGGTTCCACCGGCTGCTGCTGGCAGCGGTCGCCGTGGCCCAGGTCGGCCTCGTGCTCCCGCAAATGTAAGTGCCGGCGGTCGGCCGCCGTTCGACGGTCTCGACTCGGCAGCGCGGCAGGAGCGCCGGCTTTGCTCGGGACGCGATCACTTGCGGACTGCCGACTTGTCGCAGCTCGGCTCGCTGTTCGCTAGTTGTTGCAGTTGTTTCACTGAACGAAGCCTGGCATATGTGCTGAAAACCCGACCGTGCTGCGCCCAGCGTAGTTATTGGGACGAGACCACCTCCACTGCCGGGATGCTATACCACACACACACGTAATGACACCACGGGAAATGCCTTACTCATCTACAAATGTGCAGCATCAGTGATAACCTTTTGCTAACTTCCTCTGACGATCCATATCTGGGATGCTAACAGGTCTGTCGACCTTGAGACTGAAGTAACAGCCTGTGGTGTCGATAGGACCGAGTTTCTAATACATTAACACGCGCACTGGAGGGGGGGGCGAAAGCCGCCCACCCCTCCGGTTTTTCGTAAATAACTGCAGATTTTAACAGTCGATTTTCTGCATACCTGCTTAGAAATGAACGGCGCGTCGTTTAAAGCAAGAAAAATGGAAATCAGCCGAAAATATTTGAAGTTAGGGGCCGTTAAAGTCAAAACAAATTCTAGCGCCAGCCCTAAAAAAAAATCGGCGCTGATGCGCTTCCCGTATATTTGCAAAAGGGAAGTGTTCTTGACAACACTAGCGACTTGTTTAATGTCTATTGATATGCTATATAGTTTCAAGGTCATGTTAGGTCACCGAGGTCAAGTCAGGTCAAGTTCATGACAGGTTAATGGAACCAAACTTGATCAACTGGAATGTTGTCATAAATGCACTACTGTTTGTCATTTGTACTGTTTGTTATTGCGTTTCCATACTTTATTCATGTACTTCACTCCTTTCTTCACGAAGCCGATTGCTCCGAGCTGCCCGACGGAGCAGTCGGGCGGGCGGCCCGGTTCCGGTAACTGGAAAAGGTAACTGACCTGATAAAGTGGTGCTATATAGGTGACCTGCGGTCAAATGTTGGGTCTGGCATCTGCATTGCATCATTAGTAATGTCCAAAACATCATTGATGCCCATTTTGGAGCATTTAAACACAATCACAGTGATCCATAACGATGACAAGCCAAGCCACGCAAAACCAGACAATTTTGCAAATTTGACCTCATTTGACCTTGAAAATATTGACCTAAGATCATGAAATTTGCACACAATAGAGTTCACTACCGTACCCATGCACCCTGCGAATTTCGTTCCTCCAGCTTTATTAGGAGCCGAGATCTTAGGGGGGGGGGCGGAATCCGCCCCCCCTCCAGTGCGCGTAATTTTCAGAGGCCCTCCAGGGCGCGTGTTAAGAACAGACAAGCGTTCCCAAGAAATACATCGATTTGGCTTCCATGAAGTTATGCAAATCATAGAATGTTGAGGCTTATCAAGAGCCACAGGGGCCCAACTTGGCTAAGCAAAAGAGGAGATCAATGGAATGGAAATGTGCTGAAGTATGCTCCTTCTTGCTACTATAAATAGCTTCCAACAGCTGCTCAGGCAGGAGGGAACAGGACATGATAAGCGCACCGTCAGTAGATATCCCTGCTTCTCTCGTCCTCAGGGACATTGTTGACTCCCGTCAGATGATGTACAGCATCGCAGGTAGCGCAAAATGCAGAGTTGATCAACAATTTGCATAATCCAACTCGCGATCGCATAGATGCCAAACTGGTGCTGCTCACGCCCTTAAAATGGGAGCAGTCGGCATGCGATGGCAGGTTGGCAGAATGCAATTTCATTGACCTGAGGTCAGGCCGGACTCAAGGGCAGAATTGTGAAGTGAAGCTTGATCATGGCGTGATCTATTTTTGCCTTGATATTTCGCTTTGCATCATATAATAGACATTATAAAGTAAAACAATTTGGTTGCATTATGTATTATAACACGTGCAACAAACATAATACAACATAATTGTTGCTGATAACACTGGGGTGAACGTGAGTTATTTGAGGCCAACTTCACTAACATCACAAGCGGTGTAATCACACCGAATTTGATGTGAATACACCTTTAGGTAATCATATATAATTATGTTTATTTTAATAAGATGTATTTAATTAATTGTATGTAATCATGCTTAATATGTCAGTCACCAACAGCTGACTGACAGTCAGCTGACAGTGACTTAAATACCTTGTTGATATGAAGAATGTGTGAGGGGTAATACTTGAAGGTACCTAAAGATGTATTCACACCAAATTCGGGGTGAACACACAGCTTGTGATGTTAGTGAAATTGTCCTTTGATCTAAACCTTTCGTGTTTTTTTTTTGCTCCGATGGTGAAGCCACATGCAATTTGCTGAAAACAATGCATGAGAGTTAGATTACGCGTGTAATTAATCCATACTACCAACGAACGCAATGCGGTGGCAAAGCATTTGCGAATTGCACATATTACAATGAGTAGCATGGACCGTATTCCATAATTCTGGCCAGGTAGTGACACTACTGTAGTGGTACCCTGAAGTAAACTCGTGAGACCCCTTGCGGCGGCGTTAGACATGTTTTTTTCTTCACTACCATACAAAGATATCGCGCAGACAAAAACCTCCCGGTGGTTCTATTGTAATGGCTGTGATGCTCTTTCCTCACAGATCAATAAGATACAATTTCGGTGGTGTTTTCAAGCTGATGCTCTCGCGTAGCGCCACACGCATAATGCTAAATTATCTGCAGATAAGTTTTGCTCACCTAAATTGTGTGCAGGTACGTGTTGCTGAACCAAATTGTCTGCATATAAGTGTTGTTCGGCAAAATTCGATGATGCCCAAGCCCAGCACCTATGAACACCATGCATACATGCGACTATCGCGCCCTAATGTCTTTTTAGTGCAACTAATCTATTTCCACAATATTTCTTTTTTGAACCTCTGACCTTGTTAGAAACTTCGCCCCGAGGAGTAGACTTCCAGAGGGCAGGAATGGCGGCCGCCATATTCCAGTACCTATAACGCCATGCTTCCAGAACGGGTAGGGCTGCTGTCTACCACGTAGGCCACCACATTCGTACACGTAGCTCAGGAGAGTGATAATTGGCAACGACCGGCTAAAGCGACATCATACCTGGACAGTGCTTCGAGCTTCCGGTATTCAGGACCAAGTAGCGTCGCCGAAATTAAGATAGTGTGGGGGGGGGGGGGGGGCATCCGCAGCAGCACAGTGGCCGGAGTCGAGGCGTTCTGGCACGGATGACCTTCGGGTGGTGGCCAGTTCGGCCCACCTTGAGAAGGCCTCTGATGACCGAGATAATCTACACCGGGACAAGGGCGCGAAGCTTGGACCAAAAACTAGCGCACGCTTCCTGCGGATCCATTAGGACAACGCGACAGGAAAACTGGCTCGAGTTCGAATTACCGGCTCGAGCTACCGGCGGGCGTGCCCCTGGTGTGTCGCGACAATAAGAGGAGCCGGCATAGATGCCACTTGAGTGAGAAAACATACAGTTACCACGATATAGTTGTACCTGTTGTCCTGTTCTCCTATGCAAGGGATCCGTCATGGAAAGTTAACGCGAACAGTTCAGGATGACGTTTGTGACTTCACCGCACTGCGTGAAGGACAGTCATTGACTCTGCAACGGCTACTTGGAACACCTGCATCTGTCGAGAGTCCAGCACTTACTCCCCATTGTCTCAATAGCATCACCTTCAGACCACCCAGCATCATCTATGGATCAGACTCGAGCAGTGTGGATCACGCCCAGGCTGGCGGACCAAATACAGACTACGTGACCCATACTCGGGCAGTGTGGATCACGCCCAGTCTGGCGGACCAGAGACACAGACTACGTGATCCATACTCGAGCAGTGTGGATCACGCCCAGGCTGGCGGACCGGACATAGACTACGTGACCTATACTCGGGCAGTATCCCAGGGCAACAATTGATGTTCTGCTTTGACGATTTTCGCAGATATTTTCCAGATGACGAGGTACCAGTGATTCGCCCACGGTAAATACACCGGGGTCCGTGTGTGACCTTACGGTATGGGTGCAGGGACTAATGCTATTTACACTCTAACTGCCTAATTATGTCATCTGTTAGGTGTCAGATCATCTTGCTGAACAGAAGTTGGCCGAGTTGCTATGTGATATAGCCTCCAATCAGGCAAGGCTGGCATCGTGCCGTTTTCACCTGTTGCGCTCAGTATCTTTTTGATTGCCAACAGAACGGGCTTAGCACAAACCATTGTCAAACAACATCATGGTACCAGTTGCAAGTCGACTTGTGAGCCTTGCCACGTTGGTTCAGCGTTGGTCGTTCCGGCCATTTCGTGTTCAATTCTTTCGCCCTCAGGAGCGATAGGCCGGAGATTGCGGGCAGGTTTAGAATAGTGGAAATATCCCGCAGCAGCTGTACTATGCCGGAAGTTGTAGCACTGTGCAAGCCCGTGCTTTCTCTGCTAATCTGGCCGAACGCTCGTAGGCTGTTTAATGCAAAATGAACCAACACTGATCTAACGTCACGGAAGGGACAAGTCTAGCAAGACGTTCTAGTAAATTAGACATAGCACTACTAACATTATCCGGGCAATTTCGGGAACAAATAAGGTATTGCCACATGATGAAATTGAATAATGCACATTGATAGCATAACGATGACGGAAAATGTGCCCGTCGAACTCAATACATTATTTATATTGGTCACTTGTTTAAAGATAATGGAATTATTGTCGAATATGGTATGCATGCTAATAACCAAATAATACGGGTCCTTATCATATTCGTCGGAACACGGGGATTTGGGAACAATAACCACCAAGTGGTGTGGACGGTGTAATATTTAACGCCAAGCTAACGAGAAACCTCTATCCTTGAGCTACAATGCGGATAACGAATCCGAGAGCTGTAGATAACAACATTCCATTAACAGATATTTATGTCATTCTTGCGGTCGTATTTCTGGTTTCTGATACATCCTTGACATTCGTCTTTGATTAATTTTATGTAAATACGAATGCCATTAGTGTTCTAATATTTACCAACGAGTAAGAACATTAACGATCCCGTAAATATGCTGCAATAGGTTATCTGAGCGACCCTGCCCACCCCGACCCGGCCCAGTCCCACTCTGCCCAGCCCGACCTGGCCCAGTCCTACTCTGCCCAGCCCGACCCGGCCCAGCCCGACTCGGCCCAGTCCCACTCTGCCCAGCCCGACCCGGCCCAGTCCCACTCTGCCCAGCCCGACCCGGCCCAGTCCCACTCTGCCCAGCCCGACCGAAACCTTTGGACCTTGGATAACATTTTAAGATAACGGTTAACATTTTGGATAACATAACCGCTGTCGGCGCGCTTCCCTCGAGCGGTCTTTGTTTCGTTGCATCTTTTTATGGTTGGGCCCACTTAGGAAAATCCTTGCTGCGCAACTGCATGGGCGTAATTCTACTTTTCGCGAGGTGAGGGGGAGAGGACGGCAGGGCAGGGGCCCTGTTAATCGCAAGGGTAGGGGCGCTTCGATTTATTTGGGAGGTGACGCATTGAGCTCACAAATTTGTGGAGTGGGGAGTACACTCGAGAACTTTCCGTAATAGAACATTTCCCCGTCCAGATAGGCTCTACTTTTCATGAAATGGAACATATCCAGTGTCCAACCTCGACAGGGGGTGTTGTATATACTTTTGAGGGGGCAAGTGTCCCCTCAATGTTGGCTTTGCCCCGCCCCACAATTATTTCAATTTTAATATGGGACCCTTATATGGATGTGCCCCCACAATCCATTTGGGTTCGCCCATTGCCTTCATGTATTGTGCCACCTCCATAATTTTCCAAAATCAACACCCATGCCCCTCGGTATCCGTCTTTGAAGGGGGACACGTCTCCCTGTCTCCCGCCCCAACAACACTTATGATATGGGGTCGTGCTTGGTGAAATAGTGCCTTACTAATGCCACAAGTGCATAGCTCGTCGAACCTCGAACGCCTATATATGCGTTCTGTTTTCCCCAATTCGTCATCTTTCATCTGGGGGGCAATTATATAAACTCCGGCATCCGCTGATATATGGCCTTAAGAGTCAGTTCTGCTTGAATTTCGCTCGGTGTTTCAACGATGCTGGTGTGGGGTAATTTCTTCGTTACCTTGCCGACGACTTGAGCTTTGAAGCAACTGCTGTTCATCCGAACGGAAATGACGAAATTATACATACATAATGGTGAGTTCTGTGTGGGAAATACCACACCAAATACGTCTGGAGTTCGTGTTCGTGGCGATAAGCGCATCGCACACTCGTGCACGACCCGGCAGACTGTCGTCTTTGCTTATCTCTCATGCTTACACATCAGGATCTTATGTGACGTTTTCAGGTTGTCAGAGGAATGTTTGGCATCATCCGACCAACCCTGAAATCAAAGGCAAAATTGAGCATGAGTCAGCGGGTCGAGCCACTTGCTGCCATATGCTGAGTACAGCTTGATATTTGACTGTTTAGTGCTACGTAGCAGGAGCGTGGGAGCAGATGAAATATTTGGGGGGTTCAAGCCGATTATTTGCCAATTCTTTCCAGTCAATGCCATGCGGGTGGGTTAATGGCTAAAGTTGAGGAATATTGGGGGAGGGGACATGACCCCCGGGTCCTCCCTGTCCCTCCCTGCTAATGCCAGGTGATACATGATTTACTTCCTTGAGTAGGCTGGCGAGGAGGGAAAGCTCATGTTCATCCTCTCTCAGAAGATGCGTCTTCTTCGGTGAATGCTTTCCATGTTTTGTCTTCCATAGTAGGTACCTACAGGCACCAATATAAACACGTACATTAAAGCATACACTTTGCCCTGCAAGTTAAAATGGCATACCAAACATGCATTGTGTGTAAACAAAATATATATACGACCTTCAATATACCAGGAGGTGCTGAGTTGACATTAAAAGTAACGATAAAGGTTGTACTTTATTGCTACTAAGCAATAAAGTGCAACCTTTATCGTTACTTTTGATGTCAACTCAGCACCTGGTATATTGAAGGTCGTATATATATTTTATTTACACACAATGTCTAAAACTCAGGAGCATCTAAGAGCCATTCTTCGTTATATTATACCAAACATGCTACACACTTTAACTCACAATGATGTACGAATCGTTTTAACCAAATAGCACTACCCTACTGAAATCCTACACTGAATTTAAGGACGGATTTTGTGCATTTTTGTTGTGGAAACCAAGACATTTGAAAGAGTTTGTCCTACATTCCAGCTTTCATGAAACACAGCCGTCTATTTTTTTAATAAGAAGAAAATTGTCTTAATTTCTTTGTCTTAGTTATACATTCTTGTTTCTTAAATAAGGCTTTTCATGAGACTGAAGCAGACTTATTCAAGAACTTTTTGTCCTAAATACGACAAATTGGTCTTCATGAAGCTGGCCCATGGTCTTTTCTTCTTGACTTCTAGCAGTTTTTTCCACAGTAATTCCTGTTTTTAATTATTTTGGCAGTATTCTTGCCCTTGCCTTATTATACCAGATTATTGCAAGCTAGGGCGACTGCAACCACCCCGAGAGAAGTTGCTGGGTTAAGCAAAGCTTGTCCCTAATTAGCTGATAGTAAATAATGATATGGCAAGACCAGTATCGCAGCCAAAGGAAGCCCATGGACCCGCTGTCCCCCCCCCATAGCAACCAAAAATACATCAGATGAAACAATATATTTTGACCTGCTCACACAAAACCATACATTTCCGACTCGCATAGCGCGCCGAGAGCGTTCTTTATTTCATCATATTTTTTGTTGGTCGGCCTCCCTGAGGAAAATCCTAGCGGCACCCCTGGACAAAACATACGTTTTTATCGAGCTGTTCTTAAGATGCAGCCCCATGTGTCGAAGACGTGCTATGTATAAAAATAGGTCAGTTTTCCTATAATTTTTCTGCCCTACCAGAGGTCTACCTAGGTGTAGGAACAAGGGGGAGGGGGAGGGTGCCATGCCCCCCACTTTCATGAATGTTTAACATTAATGCTATGGGAATGAATGATAAGAATTGACTTCGAAAAGGGGTTTTGCGCCCCCCCCATAATTTTTAAGACGTTTCTACGCCTCTGCCACCATCTGCAGGCATATACGAGGCATAACTTATATGTTCTGACATTGATCAGTCATCAGCATAGCGCTCTTGTTACCATGAGACAGTAACTGTATTACCGAATAGATCATCACATGTAGCCGCAAACGGACAGATGGAATGGTTTGCAGTCGAACTGTCGGCATGCATGTCCTCGCGTTTACTCACGGCTAATGGAGTGCTCTCTCACGGCAGTACCTGCTCTCACATACCAAAAAAGTAACGATCAGGGGAGATTTCCAAGAAGCAAAAAAACATACAACAACAAATCGGCAAGTCGATATACTTTTCTTCGCATATTTGATTTGAAAGTAGACACTGGTGATAATTGAATTATTTCATGCTGACTGAAAAACATTCCGTTTACATCGGTAATACTGGACATATACGCATGACAGTATGTACAATGGCAGAAATTGAATGTTCGCAAGAAAATAAGCACGAGTATCTAGACCACTTGGTAGATGAAGGTTTGATTTTGATGCTTCCCATGCAAACTATGGCATATTTGTCGGTGTAAAACCATCTTGATTTGCAATATTCACACTCACACAATGATAGATTTTGGAGAGACTTTGTGTTCTCCGGCGTAGCACAGTTGTAGGAATATGCCCCGACCAGCAGAGAGGCCGCGGGACAATGGCCCGAGGCCAGGTGATGAAACACACGCCTGCAGATGACCAATGGTCATGTGGGCTGCCTGGAGCGGAACCAAAACTCAGAACAAATGGCGGTCAGGACACAACCCCAAGGCCTATCGAGTCAGGTTGGACAATAGCGTCAGCTGCTGGGGTGTCGTTTAGCTACATACATGACGCGTGTGACGATTGTGATCGATATTAGTTTTTTATCTGTGCGCGCACCAATTGAACCAATTACAGTGCAGGATTTTTGTGACACAAGCTAAATATTTTTTGTCAAAGCGCCTGCGAAATCCATCGATCAATCGGCGAGTTTGCTTCAGGCAAATTAAACAGTTGAAAATGATCTAGGGCGCACGTGCTGCCACTCCAGCCAAGCTCCCGTGGGAGGGATTTGATATGTGCATATAAATACAGCTGTGTTGTATAGAGTTGTGTTTCACGAAAGCTATTCTTCTTATTGTCACAACAATCCTGCATTGTAATTGGTGAACTTGGCGCGCGACCAGATAAAACACTGATATAGATCACAATCGCCACACGCGTCATCTATGTAGCTAAACGACACCCCAGCAGATGATTGCTATTGCCCAGGGCTGCACAACCCCTGCCTCTAGTGAATGTACAATATATTTACTTATCTGTGTTAGATCGGCTCGTTCTTTCTATAATCAAGCATTTGCAAGGGAAGATTCCTTATCACTGAGATAAAAGTGGATATTAATGTAAATCAATCAAATAACCTCCATGATCATTGGTATTGACACGGAAATTGGCATCAATAAATCACCCATTTCGTACGTATGCCAAGTTCCACTGTTCCACCAAGTCTACTTTAAGCTATCTTTGCATTGCATTACCTTTCCATATATCTACCTCACTTAATCTTATCATTCCCTATCATACCTCATCTAGAGCTTAGAGCCTACGGTGTGATACCCTACGTTACCTCATCACGTTTCAGCTTTCTCCACATCACCGAACCTAAGCTTACCGTGCGTAGCTGCAGCTGTCCTTCCCTTCCCTTCCCTTCCCTGACCTGACACGACCGTACGGCCGCAGATCGTCGCAGGAGGGCGGATCCTACCCTCGGCGGGCGCCCTCCAAGGTGTTCAGGGGCTCAAAGACGTACCCGGCCGGCCTGCGACAGCAGACGTCGCGCTTCCCGGGCGGCTGCAACGAGCCGGCGCCGCCGCCCATGAACTCGGCCATCAAGTGCTCCACGTACTCGGGCTGTCGCGCCAAGTGCATGGTCGGACATCGGTTCCCCAACGGCAACCAGCAGATCATGCTGCGCTGCGAGAGTGGGGTGTGGACGCCGCCGGAACCGTTCGGCAGCGTACCTGACTGCGAAGGCAAGTGTCTCCTGCAGCGCGGCTGGTGTGCTGTGTTGGCTGAGAGTGAGGTGCTGACCATGTCTCTCTAACAGTGACCTGGGCTGAACGATGATATGACCCGACCCGACCCGGCAGCGAAGCACTGATCTGACCTGGTAGCAACGCTCCGACGTGGTCCGATCTGGCCGTCGTGCACTGACCTGAGCTGACCTGCCCTGACCTGGTGGCGAAGTGCTGATCTGACCCGACCTGACCTGGTAGTGACGTCCCACGTGGTCCGATCTGGCCGTCGTGCACTGACCTGAGCTGACCTGCCCTGACCTGGCGGCGAAGTGCTGAACTGACCCGACCTGACCTGGTAGCGACGTCCCACGTGGTCCGATCTGGTCGTCGTGCACTGACCTGACCTGAGCTGACCTGACCTGACCTGACCCGACAGCGGTGTGTCGGCCCGAGTGCCAGAACGGCGGCCGCTGCGTGGCGGGTGACGCCTGCCAGTGTCGGCCCGGCTTTGAGGGAGCACGCTGTCAGGTTCGCTCTGTCCAGTGCACCGAACCCCGGCCGACCATCTACAATGCCCGCCTCACTTGCAGTCGAACGTGAGTACCGGGCGCAGGTCAGCCAACACGCCGCGCCAGTCGACATCAGTCGACATCAGTCGACATCAGTCGACATCAGTCGACTGGCGCGGCCAACTTGGGCTGGGCAGGTGGTGAGAGGAGGTAGTCTCCAGCTGGTATAGCAATGCTGATGAAAAACGCTTTTTTTCTCTGAATTCTAACTGATCAGTGGCACTGACGACGACCAGTTTTCCCAGTGGCAGAACACCCTTTTCCTAATGACGGGAATCTGGAGAATTGTCTCGAATATCTCAATGTTTCAGCGAAATTTGTGCATAGATCCAACGTTATGCCGAATTTTCCCCAAGACATTGGCAAGTGTAGGATGACAAAAGCACCTAGGGTATGACGTCCAAACGTCGGTACTATGCACCAAAAAGGGCATGCAGATAAGCAAATGCCTCCATGTGAGAATTGCTGATTTAGTTCAATATCGTGGCAAAATACCATGGAAAAAAATTTGGTTCAACAAACATCCGCATCAACCAGGCCCCCCAGAAGCTTTTTCTGTTGGCAAGCAACTAATATATATTTTTGCATTAATCTGCATATACTACCAGTGACATGGAAACTGTCCAAAGTTGGAGGCGGGGGGGGGGGAGGGAGAGAGGGGGGGATAGCCATTATTCAAGCCGATTCTTTCCATGCAACGCCCATGGAGTTCGTCCGCCAAAATTTCGCCAAAATTTCGTCCGCCAAAATTTCACGTCCCCTCTGCATCCCAACCCCTCCGTTTCCCGCGCCTACTGTATGCCATTTGTTTCAAGAAATAACTCAGGAAGACAAAATTAAGCAAGGAGTTAGATGCTGCCATGTGAAACATTGATCTCGTGTTTGGGGATGCGGTGTGCAA
This sequence comes from Ashinkailepas kermadecensis, assembly GCA_034440615.1. Taxonomy (NCBI): domain Eukaryota; kingdom Metazoa; phylum Arthropoda; class Thecostraca; family Neolepadidae; genus Ashinkailepas; species Ashinkailepas kermadecensis. The sequence continues at coordinate 96,229 of JAOTOM010003736.1, forward strand.
TAAAATGCTTCCGGAATTTACGTTTTGGGGTGTAGAATAAACAGCTGCCAAAAGAAACGAGGTAGATTGATGTATTTTCTGAACGAGCTTTTACATAAACCACATGTTGGCTGCTTGATGTGATTGTCGAAGGTATTGATATCGAAGTTAAACACTAAGGCTACGATGTGCCATCCAATGTCTCCAGATAATACAGGGTGTCATAAAACATGATAGTAATTATCGATGTAAAATATCTGCTGTGTCAACAAGTGTCTGTACAATTACAGGACATTTCATCTAGAAATCCAGAATCTAGAATAAAACCTAGCAATACCAAGACGAACAAATCTTCCAAATCGTTGCTCAGCAAGTCAAACCTGAAGTCCTCTCGCACAGGCCACATGTCACATCATACACGACAAACCTGAAGTCCTCTCGCACAGGCCACATGTCACATCAGACGCGACAAACCTGAAGTCCTCTCGCACAGGCCACATGTCACATCAGACACGACAAACCTGAAGTCCTCTCGCACAGGCCACATGTCACATCAGACACGACAAACCTGAAGTCCTCTCGCACAGGCCACATGTCACATCAGACACGACAAACCTGAAGTCCTCTCGCACAGGCCACATGTCACATCAGACACGACAAACCTGATGTCCTCTCGCACAGGCCACATGTCACATCAGACGCGACAAACCTGAAGTCCTCTCGCACAGGCCACATGTCACATCAGACGCGACAAACCTGAAGTCCTCTCGCCAGGCCCATGTCACATCAGACGCGACAAACCTGAAGTCCTCTCGCCAGGCTGTCCATCGACGCGACAAACCTGAATCCTCTGCACGGCCCATGTCATCGACGCGACAAACCTGAAGTCCTCTCGCACGGCCATGCCCATCGACGCGACAAACCTGTCCTCTCCACGGCCATGTCATCAGACGCGACAAACCTGAAGTCCTCTCGCACGGCCACATGTCATCGACACGACAAACCTGGTCCTCTCGCACGGCCACATGTCACATCAGACACGACAAACCTGAAGTCCTCTCGCACAGGCCATGTCACATCGACACGACAAACCTGAAGTCCTCTCGCAGGCCACATGTCCATCAGACACGACAAACCTGTGTCCTCTCGCCGGCCACATGTCCATCGACGCGACAAACCTGAAGTCCTCTCGCACAGGCCACATGTCACATCAGACGCGACAAACCTGAAGTCCTCTCGCACAGGCCACATGTCACATCAGACGCGACAAACCTGAAGTCCTCTCGCACAGGCCACATGTCACATCAGACGCGACAAACCTGAAGTCCTCTCGCACAGGCCACATGTCACATCAGACGCGACAAACCTGAAGTCCTCTCGCACAGGCCACATGCCACATCAGACGCGACAAACCTGAAGTCCTCTCGCACAGGCCACATGTCACATCAGACGCGACAAACCTGAAGTCCTCTCGCACAGGCCACATGTCACATCAGACGCGACAAACCTGAAGTCCTCTCGCACAGGCCACATGTCACATCAGACGCGACAAACCTGAAGTCCTCTCGCACAGGCCACATGCCACATCAGACGCGACAAACCTGAAGTCCTCTCCACAGGCCACATGTCACATCAGACGCGACAAACCTGAAGTCCTCTCGCACAGGCCACATGTCACATCAGACGCGACAAACCTGAAGTCCTCTCCACAGGCCACATGTCACATCAGACGCGACAAACCTGAAGTCCTCTCGCACAGGCCACATGTCACATCAGACGCGACAAACCTGAAGTCCTCTCGCACAGGCCACATGTCACATCAGACGCGACAAACCTGAAGTCCTTTCCACAGGCCACATGTCACATCAGACGCGACACATTTATTCCGTCGCAGGCGACAGTTCACGGTTCCTAAGTTGCATTCAGCAGGGAACTGGCCTACCAAACACGTCGTTGGATATTTAACAAATACAAGCCCATGTCTTTTGTATGAATGGGTGCTTAAACACAGCCGCTGCCTTTGCAGGTGGTTGCGTGTTTGACGTGCTGGGGTGGGAATTGTATGCCCAGCGACCGATAGTTATCTCTATTCTGTGTAGCCGCAATGACTTTGCGTCTCACTCCAGGTCGAAGGAATAATTATAATTTTGAGGCCCCGAGTTGGCAGACTATGTGCTGTACCTGTTTGGCACAACACATGGCCGGGTTGCCAAGGGAGGTCACAAGGCATAGGTCGCTTTTGGGGTTTTCTTCTCACACAACGTATTTTAATTTCACCTTTAATTCAGCATATTTATATTCTAGGCAAGCATAAGTGTGTTGGGTTTCTGAGTTGCTGAGTGTGCTGAGATCTGCTGCGGTGACCTCTGGCGGGTCGGCAGACGTTGTACAGTGACCTGCAGTCGCGGACACGAGACAGCCAATCAGAGGACGTCCTTCGAGATTGAGTGTTCAGATGAGCTGGGCTGGACCCAAGTCGGAGAACGCGCGGCCGATATTCCTGCTTGTCAGCGTGAGTACTCTTCAGCCTCAGCTCAACCTCAGCCTCAGTTTCGCCGCCTGTCAGCGGTGGTGAGCTGAGGCTCACCGAGCTGGGGCTGAGGCTGATTAGTATCATCCTCAGCCTCAGCTTCGCTGCCTGTCTGTGAGTACTCCTCAGCCTCAGCTCATCCCCATTCTCAGCTGTCATGTTTGGCACCGCGAATGCTCCTCCCACACCGAGAAATGTCATTTACCGGTGGAAATTTCAGGGTTAATTGTGGCAGACACAGCTATGCAGTTGCTGTGATGAACATGTATCTAATTTTTCAGCTGTGTCCACCAGCGTATATAGGGGGAGGGGGAATGAGGACACGGGGCCATGCCCCCACTAAACGGGCTGAATGGGGCCAAACTGCCCCCCCCAACGGGACTGTAAAATGATGTCATGATATCAGTGTGTCATTAAGTATCATCATGTCGCCATTATTTATTTTAAATTATAAAAATGAGCCTCTTTGGAAAAGTGGTGGTCGAATCCGATGACTTAAAAAAATAGGGCTAGGTAAAGGTTGGGCACCATCCAAATCCGCTTCCCCTCAAATGCAAATCCTATCGGACCGTCACTGAGCTATCGACTTTACAACATGTTCGCTGAAACACTTGATGTTTCTTTACTCACAATACACAATTCAATACTCACAATACTCTTTACTAAATAGTTTCTTTACTCACAATTATACTTGGTCCTCAATTTCCGCCATTAATTCCCACTCCCCGCCGAGGAAAAAATTGGTAAAGTTCTGCCCCTGCTTACCGTGATTTATTCTCGGAAAAAGCCAGCGTTGTTGCCGTGCCTGGACGCTTTTCTGTTGCTTTTTATTCACTGGGGAGATTACGATGCCGACAATGTTTCCCCGTCGTCGTCCCCAGGAAACAAGGTGCATTACCTCGATACCTGGCAACACTAGCGATGTACGATAACATAATATGACCTCATACGTAAAATATCCCTGCAGCGATTTTCCTTCGCGTTGCGTTTGACAAAACTGTATTGAAATAATGATCAAATATGAGCGCAGTTATTCGTGTTTTCGTGCAGCTATAAGTGAATACGTATGCTGAATTAATTCAGAGTCGTTTTCATTCATGCAATGCCCACATAGGGCTGAGTTGACTATTCATGCAAAATTGAGATAGGCGCAGTTGCTCCCCTGTCTCCTTTTCCTATTCTATTGATCATTGTGGTGATGATAGGTTGTGTTTAGTTGTGCTATTAGTTGTGCTATTCTCTCCTGACGATGGCCCCTGGCCGAAACGTTGAGTAATAAAGTATAATCCTTAACGTTACTTTTGATGTCAACTCAGCACCTCCTGGTATATTGAAGGTCGTATATTTTATTTACATGCTATTTTAAATATTCTGATGGTCTTTTGCATCAGTTTCCCGCATTATCGTTAAAACTCTGATGCTCAGCCAAACACTCTTTAGTAACTACACGGTATAGGTATATAGGTACTTGATATAGGTATATGTATATATAGGCATAGGTATATATAGGTGCTTGTAGGTACATATAGGTACTTGATATACTAAAGCTTCACAGTGACGAGAAAAATGGCGTGTTTTGGGCTTACAAGAAAATGGAGAGCGTGATGTATGCTTTCTCAGATTTTACAAAAGAAAAAGCTACGTGACTTCAACAAAGTACAAATATGGTTTGTAAGTAGTTCATGAATTGCACACCGAGAACCATCCTCTACTAACTGATAGGCTGTGCCGCCGAACATGCTGTACTGCGGTACAGTCTACCAACTCCCACAGTGCTGGTGGGTGCGGTGCCATGGGTGAAGAATGCACAATTTCAGGTACCTATCGCAGTTTGAACATTAACTTTGGACACTGCATTATCAACTTTCCAAATTTAGACTGTTTTGTTCATTATGCAACACCAGCTGGTTGTTGCATAATGGACAAAACAGTCTATTTGTCTGGCAGCACAAAACATGCAGCTTGCGAGACCAACTGTCCTTTTACTCTTCCACAGTACAGTGGCCGCAAAAAAATGTATACACCGCGAGCGCAAAAAAAAATATATACATGGTGATCACTGAAAACTTTTTATTCTGCTTCCCAGCAACAGTCAGTGGGCCGAGCTCGGTATGACGTATGCAGCTGGGCCCCACCCCTACCCTGACTCACACACAGCGGGAGAGCTCGGTGAGCGACGGGCTCTCAGAGAGATAGGGCCAACTGTTTGATGCTCTTCTGGGTGCCTTTTTTGCTACGAAGCCCGACTTTGGGGGCCTATAATTTTGCTCCCAGTGGTTAGAATGGGACGAAAGAAGCTCACGGATGTTGAGAAGAGTCGGGCTTTGACCCTGTAGGAGCAGGGCATGTCTGTGATACGTGTCGCCGCAGATCTACAAGTCACGAGGCAGGTTATTTACAACCTCAAAAAGGCCTCCGCCTCCATATCCCCAGGCACCACTGAATGAAAGGCTCTGGACGTCTCGATGAAAGGCTCTGGATGAAAGGCTCTGGACCCCGCAAGACTTCCCCACACACTGACCATATCCTGAAGAGAGCTGTGATGTCAGAGCCTGCAATTACCGCATCAGCACTTAAAAAGAAGTACCCTGATTATACTCCAGGACGTCTCGATCAGGACTATTCAACACCGCCTGCAAAAGGACCTGGGAATGCCATGTCGCCGAGCTTCCAAGAAACCGCTCCTCACCAAGGCCATGAGGAAAAAAAGGGTTGCCTTTGCCAACAAATTTCGACACTTCACATCAGACGACTGGAAGAAGGCTATCTTCAGCGACGAGAGCACCTTTAGGCTGGTCAGGGGAGCCTCGAACGTCGTTCGTCGCCACAAAAGTGTCTCTCGGTACGACCCTAAGTTTATTGTGACGATTGTGAAACACCCTGACAGTGTGATGGTTTTGGGGGGAATTTAGTGGCAATAAGGACAGGGGAGGGTTGTATTTCCTGCCTAAGAACGTCACCATGAAGGGGAGCAACTATATCGAAGTGCATAAAGAACATTTGTTGGTTTTGCTTTTTGTATTCATGAGTGCGATTCTGGATCGGCGCCCCTGTGGCAAGGGGCGCCGACATGCACGACGGCGCCCCTTGCCACAGGTCCAAGGCAGTCAAAAATATCCTCAGTGATACCCATATTGAAGTGCTAGACTGGCCAGGCAACTATCCGGACCTAAACTCCATAGAAAATGCCTGGAATGTTATGAAAAACAAGATTCAAGAGGCCCGACCCAGCAACATCAAGGATCTGCAGGAGGCGCTGAAGCAGCTGTGGATTTACATGGACGTCTCCTACTTCGCTAGTTTGGCCGAATCGATGCCCAAGTGACTCAAGATGGTGTTGAAGGCGAAGGGGGATATGACAAAATATTAATTGTAAGGCATATTCATCAATAAATGTCATGTAAGTTTAATTTTGTTGTTTTATTAGCCAAATATTGTTAATGTATACATTTTTGCGGCCACTGTATATGCGATGGTGCTCGAGGGCCCTGGGCGGGACAGAAAGCAGGCTGCAGACATTTCATTGCCCGATGGATGGCCAGCGGGCTCAGCTGCCAAAATCTGGTGATTCACTTGCGTGTAGGAGAAAGTACGTCTTAAAGGCGATGCATTCGTGTTCTCAAAAGTAGCGCTCGCAATAGACAGACAGTAGTGCAGTGTTGATGGTGTGCCTGCTCGTGTTTTCAGCGATCTGCCGACCACAGTGCGAGAACGGCGGCAGGTGCGTGGCGTTCAACCTGTGTCAGTGCCCGAAGCAGTTCCGTGGCCCGTCCTGCCAGTGGCGTAAGTACCGGCTCCTCCACTTCCCAGAGAGCTATTGGAGATAAGGGGCGGATACAGCCGGTGTGTGTGGGGGGGGGGCACTGGAGGGCATGTGTCCCCATGGAAATAGTGGTGCCCCTCTGACCGAGAAAAGACGCCCCCCCGGGGAGCTTTTTGTTCACCACCTAGCTTAATGGATTTAATTAAATACACCCCTCTCAGAGGAAGAGGCGCTCTCTGAGGGGAAGAGGTACCCCCTTGAGCGCTTCAGTACGCTTGAGTACAGCCCTTGCACTCCCCCACTCAGCGAATTTTTTTTAAGCAAAATCGCCCATCCAGGGATTTTTTGTATTGGCTCCCCTGGGAGGAAGGAGAGAAAATGACGCACTTGGAGACAAGTGCCCTCGGAGACGAGTGCGCCACCTATGAAAATGCCTGGATTCTGCCGTGCTAGAGACTTTATCCATGTTCGGCTTGGTTCACGCTCGTGACGTTTTGCTGTTGGTTTTCGCCGACCAGGATGCCCGGTCCAAGTTAACATTTGATTTGCCGTTTATCGCCTGGTTGGTCTAGGTAGATTATCGGAGGTAAAATCATGGATCGAATATGCAACCGGATGGAGTTTGAATGAGGCAAAGCAGACTAACACAGGCAGAGGCGCAGCGAAAGGGCTTAGCAACCAAAAATGCACTAGATCAAACGATAAATTTTGAGATTTTCACCACGCAAAACCCTAAATTCTCGGAGAGCTTTGCGCGCCGAAAGCTTTCTCTGTTTCTTCACATTTTTGGTTGTTTTTTTTCGCCTTATGAAAGTCCTGGCTGAGCCACTGATCACCGGGCACAAGCAACGTCATGGCATGGTAAAGCGCATTTTCCAAAAAAAAACAGGCTTCCGAGGACGAGGTATTCACGTAGATGATCAAAACTAAATTTTCAACGCGAAGGACGAGATAAAGAAGGCGGTTTTCTTTATCTATCGTAGCAAAGACAAAGATTAGTTTATCGTCGTAAACTGTGTGATTAACACTCGCACGTCCGGCGGTCCGCGCCAACTTCGCATGTCCGGGGGGGCAGATGTCTGCCCCCCCCCTAAGATCTCGAGAACTATGCAAGGTAGCGACAAACGGAAAACGGCTTTAGATAGCTGATGACAAGCTCTATCGAAGGTATTTCGGTAATTTTCTCGCTCCGGTCAATATTTAGGTCATTGGGTCATCATATGTCAAATTCGACCAGATCGGGTAACCCTCAGATATTGGCACATATCTCAGGACCTGTAACAGATAGAAACAAACTGCAAATGCTATTCGACAGCCCTTGAAATGTGATATCGACATACGCTGAGTAATTTAAGGTCAGGTCAACAGATGGGTCACCGAAACAATGACCTCAGGTAAAGGTAATGGGGTAGAGTAGGGAGGTCATGTAATATATCAATCGACACGTCTTGGCGATACAAGCACAATGACGGTAATTTCAGCCTTCTAGCTCCATGCATTGCGATATAATGCGCAGAAATGTGCTAGTGATTTCAGGTGACCTCAGCTGACCTTGGTGGGGCCACTGAGCAAAAATGTCAGCGATAGCATTGCGAATAGCTTCCAACTACACGCCATAACGGTTGGAGGTCATTCCGAGAGCAAATATGTAACCAGGAAACATTTGTATATTTTTCCATAGGCCTATAATGGGTAAGCCATGGCCACGACCTGACCTCAGGTCAACGCTACGAAAAAACCGTGATATAAATATTATAGACCCTGATAAGATTATGACGTGATATAAGTTTGAAATCAATCGCCCAATTATTGTGGGAGTGATGCCACCTAGAACTCGGAGGGACGTTAGGTCACTTCGCCTGACCTGATGACCTGACTTGAGATGACCCAGGGTCAAACATTTCTGAGGATATGCAGAAAAGACCAATGAGCAGCCATGCGAGGTTTGGCCTTGCTAACCCGATTAGTATGGCGGCAAAGTAGGAAAACCACAGGGGGCAGATATCTGCCCCCCCCGACGCGCGGGTTAAGTTAGTGATCATTCGCTGGAAATGTTCAGGAATAACTCACTAGTAACGAAGAGAAGCGGATTGATTTCGTGGCAACGGCGTGCTTGGATCAATTTGGACTGGTAAGAGTACCTAATCAAGGTTCCCGCTAAATTTTGGTAGGCAAGTCAAACTGGGCTTTTCAGGATCAGGTGCTGGTCAGCGGTAGAAGTTGTGACGTCACAAATGTGCTTCTTGAGTGTAAGTGAGCAGTACTCCAATGGGTCGGGTTTAGCACGCGCACCGAAGAGTGGAGGGGTGGGGGTCTGCCATCCATCCTGTTTCTTCGACCATATCTCGTAAAGTGGCGAAGATATTGCAATTAAATTTCGTGACTCTTTAAACATTGATAAGCGCATCCAATGCAAGAAGGAGTTGACAAACAGGAACTGCAAGGGTGCAAAGTCCACTGACCGGCCACCGGTTGAAGACCACGAAGGTGTAGAATTCGCGGGGGCACGGTGTGGTGGTCGATCTCGACCTCATTTGACCCTGAAGGCATTGACCTAGTGTCACTCGCGTTTAATACAGTCATAAGCTGCCCTCTAAATTTTGTGCTTCTGGCTTCAGCAGTTTCTGAGATCATAGAGGGGGCCGAATCCGCGCGTGCGTTATGGCGCGCGTTATGTGAGAGGCCCTCCGACGCGCGTGTTAAGCGCACTGATCTTCAACACGCAATCATTCGTGCTGTAGCACTCAGATGCTGCTCGGATCTCATTTTGCTGCTCCGTCGGCTCACTTTGGGTGGCTCCACTCTGCGCAGCGGCGTCGAACTGTGAACCCAAGACCCAGCTGACCTTCAACGGCGGCTACAACTGTTCGGGCCGCGGCGACCAGTTCGGCTGCCGCCTCTTCTGCCCCGACGGCGTGCCGTTCAGCTCGCCGCCGGCGGACGTGTACCAGTGCGACTACAGCACCGGCCAGTTCGGCCCGCAGCCCATCCCGCAGTGCGACCACGGTACGTGCGGGCACCGGCGGCGCCTCCTGCACAGAACTGGCTACTGCTGAGGCGGCGCCTGGCTCGGAAGTTGCCTAGATAATGCAGCGATCGCACATCAAACACACGGTGTTTGTCGCCAACGCCTCCTGTATAGGACAGGCTACTGCTGAGGTGACGCCTGTCCCGCATGTTGTTTAGATAATGCAGCGATCACACCTCAAATACCAGGATGCTTGTCGCCAATGCCTCCTGTATAGAACAGGCTACTGCTAAACTGACGCCTGTCTCGGATGCTGCCAAGATCACATCTCAAGCATCAAAGTGTTTGTCACCAAGATACGTGGCATGTAAAATATTTTCTGGGCCGGAAATGCCGTAAGGGGCGGGAGTAGCACGGACGTGATTTACAGTTTTGGTATCAAATATCGACACTTATTCAGTGCGTGCCAGTTGGTTGGCACACGTATCAAATATCGACACTTATTCAGTGCGTGCCAGTTGGTTGGCACACGTATCAAATATCGACACTTATTCAGTGCGTGCCAGTTGGTTGGCACACGTATCAAATATCGACACTTATTCAGTGCCAGTTGGTTGGCACACGTATCAAATATCGACACTTATTCAGTGCCAGTTGGTTGGCACACGTATCAAATATCGACACTTATTCAGTGCCAGTTGGTTGTTGACAATAGCGTGCTGAATAGAGATGCACGTGCTGGGCATCACACCAGCAGCCTGTTGAGTTTTACCAGTCCGGCTCAGACGATCCTTCTCTGACGCCGCTGTTGTGTGCCTTGTCGCAGAATATGAGGTGATAGCGCCCACCCCACCCACGTTCTTGGTGCCCAAGATGTCACCGGAAGCCCGTCAATGTGCCCTCTGGGGCGGTAAGCACGTGAAGACGTTCGACGGACTTGTCTACAGGTGAGACACGTCAGAGGCGTGAAGTTCCTGTCACTGTTGGCTACTTTACTGCTAAACACTTACGTCAAGACATAAGTCGGTTGCAAATTGTGTTATCTTGTTCTTCGCACAGTCAGCGGCGGATCTTGGATTTGACCAGGTCGGGTCACCCAGAATCTTGGTGCCACCATAAACTTTAGCTACCCTTCTGTCGCTCCCTTGGATGACATATTGGCCGAGACATATATCCGAATGGCCAGCGGAAAACAGCATCACTCACTGCGGGTGCCAACTGGAATGAAATCTTCCTTTCTTTTGAATTACATGCATTCCAGCGGAAAATGACTTTAGATCTAACGCTTAAGTCACGAGAAATAAAAGGGTAGTATACTTCTATAGGGTGGGTAGTGTATCTGTTAGGAAAAATGTATACCTACACACACGTACACACACACACACACACACACACACACACGCACACATATATATATATATATATATATATATATATATATATATATATATATATATATATATATACATACATATATATATATATACATATATGTATATATATAAATATATGTGCGTGTGTGCGTGTGTGTGTGTGTGTGTGTGTGTGTACGTGTGCGTAGTTATACATTACATATACATAGATATATATATATATATTTATAATCATATAATCATTTCATACTGTTGTTATTCTATTTATTAATTGTGCTATTTGCAATTCGACCACTCACATGGAATGTATTTGAATTTGGCAGGGTCGATATCGATTTTAAGCGTCTCCGGTTCCAGCAATTTCTGTAGAATGCCATGTGGCAAAGACCAGGATTGTCAAAAACTGGTAGAACAGGCGTAAATGTCGTGAAGCAGTTAATATGCCAACACCAATGTCACCTACACACATGACACCGGGCTAAAACCTCTAGTATATGTCAGTTTACCCTACCACACAGCGGCGGTCATAACTGGAAGCGGCTCCGGCCGAGAACTGCAGGAAAACACGGCAGTCAGCAGCTCCATCCGCTGCGTTGAAACATTACTAAAGAAGTGAATGATATGGCATGGTTAGTGCCTCAATATCACACCTGAGCGTTGACACATGGATAGCAGCAATTTCTCAATAGTACACTTCGTAATCGGCAGCGTCACTCACTGTGCATTGGGATGAGGAGACATAATAGTTATGGGATCCACGGTTTCCATGAAGCGCCCGGGCCAATGCCAAATTTCAGGACGCTTGGGAGACACGTCCCATCCCCCCCTCGCTGCTTTGACGCCGCTCACGTTTTGGTAATACTACTTCTCCAGACATCGGCATGAGCATGTGCACAAAAATGGTCACCATTATCTCCACTGCCTTTGCTTCTGTGGCTTCACCCACGCTGCCCGGATATCCAATTCAAACAGCGTCCAGCAACCTGAGCGGCGCCTGTGGTGTGGAGCGGTGCTGCGCAGTCGTGCCGCGTGTTCAGCTCTGGCTGCTGTAGCTGCGCAGTCGTGCCGCGTGTTCAGCTCTGGCTGCTGTAGCTGCGCAGTCGTGCCGTGTGTTCAGCTCTGGCTGCTGTGCTGTGCGTGTTCAGCTCTGGCTCCTGTAGCTGCGCAGTCGTGCCGGTGTTCAGCTCTGGCTCCTGTAGCTGCGCAGTCGTGCCGCGTGTTTCTCTGTAGCTGCGCAGTCGTGCCGTGTGTTCAGCTCTGGCTCCTGTAGCTGCGCAGTCGTGCCGTGTGTTCAGCTCTGGCTCCTGTAGCTGCGCAGTCGTGCCGTGTGTTCAGCTCTGGCTGCTGTAGCTGCGCAGTCGTGCCGCGTGTTCAGCTCTGGCTGCTGTAGCTGCGCAGTCGTGCCGCGTGTTCAGCTCTGTGCTGCCAGGGCCGCTGTTCAGCTCTGGCTCCTGTAGCTGCGCAGTCGTGCCGCGTGTTCAGCTCTGGCTCCTGTAGCTGCGCAGTCGTGCCGCGTGTTCAGCTCTGGCTCCTGTAGCTGCGCAGTCGTGCCGCGTGTTCAGCTGCATGGCCTGTTAGCTGCGCTGTATGAGCCGGCGTGTTCAGCTCTGGCTGCTGTAGCTGCGCAGTCGTGCCGCGTGTTCAGCTCTGGCTCCTGTAGCTGCGCAGTCGTGCCGTGTGTGTTCAGCTCTGGCTGCTGTAGCTGCGCAGTCGTGCCGCGTGTTCAGCTCTGGCTGCTGTAGCTCAGCACGGCCGCGTGTTCAGCTCTGGCTGCTGTAGCTGCGCAGTCGTGCCGCGTGTTCAGCTCTGGCTCCTGTAGCTGCGCAGTCGTGCCGCGTGTTCAGCTCTGGCTGCTGTAGCTGCACAGCCGGGCCGCATGTTCAGCTCTGGCTGCTGTAGCTGCGCAGTCGTGCCGCGTGTTCAGCTCTGGCTGCTGTAGCTGCGCAGTCGTGCCGCGTGTTCAGCTCTGGCTGCTGTAGCTGCACAGCCGGGCCGCATGTTCAGCTCTGACTGCTGTAGCTGCGCAGTCGTACCGCTTGTTCAGCTCTGACTGCTGTAGCTGCGCAGGTCCAAAAACCTCGGCCACTTGCACACGGGTCTGGAATGCAGATAAATACACTGTCAGTACACGGACGACACAGTAAGTGATAAACTGGGACAATGTTTGTCGGTTTGCTGGTAAATGGAGCATGCAACTACTTCGCGTGACTGCCAACCATGACCAGCTACGGAGCTACCCTCTTCCCCAGAAGGCCAAAGATAAAGCTTATCGGCAGGCAGTGGCGTAGTCAGGACATTTCTAAGGGCAGGCCCGACGAGAAAGTGTGATGAAAGGGAGAAAGCTTCCGGCGCTCGAATGTGCCGAAAATGTATGGTTTTGCGTGGTGAAAACCTCCAAAATTATCGTTCCATCTATGATATGTTTGGGTGCTAAGAGGGGACGCTCCAGCCCCCGGGCCCACCCTTGTCTGCACCTCCGTCGGCAGGTTTGACTTTAGCACGGTGGAAAGCCTACTTCGAGCTCACTAAGTCCCGTTGCTGAGTCTGGATCCCAGTAATGTATAGGAGACAGAGTTAAGCTGTTCAGCTTCTGGCTGGAAGGCCAGGGGCCGGCAGAGCCGCCGACCTCGGCGGCGCCCGGCCGTCACAGAGCCGCCCTCTGACGCCAGCTTCACGGGCGGCTGCTCGTTCACGGCCGTGCGGGACCAGACGACGTCGCTGTTCCGCGTGATCGTGACGCGGTCGTGCGAGCGGCCCGACTGCGACTGGAGCCTGCTGGTGGCCGTGGACCAGACCGTGCTGACGGCGGCGGTCGACTCCAGCGGACGGCTCGCCGTCGCCAAGGCGAGTCAAAGTCTGACCTTCAACAGGGCCAGTCCATGTCGCCAGGGTGAAACCAAATCTGGTAATTGGCAGGGTGAATTTGACCGCCACCCGGGCGAGTCCAACTCTGAGTGCAGCCAAGGCGAGTGCAATTCTGACATTAGCCATTGTTCAAGATTATCTAAAATATGAACGTTAATGCGGTGAACCAAAATCTAGTCGTCGCCAAATATCCAACTATGCAAGCTTCCAATCGTGTGTTGCCTATGTCCATGCAAGACCATAACGCCAAGGTGGAAGATTTGGAAAGATAGCCGTACTTATCCACACTGAAGTCTTCATACAACATTCTTAATCGATTCACTTGATGTAATGAAAATGCAATGACATGTATGCAGGACACCGACACGAACCTTCATCGGGCCATTGCCCAGAACATCACCCTTACATCGACGCGAGTGGACAAGCCAGCACAGCGACAGAGGTCTCGGAGATCCCCACCGGGTCCATGCGTGACCAGGCGAACATCCCACAGCAACCGGACCCGCGCGGCGCTCCCACCGAAGTCGCCCTGCCGGCCGAGGTGAACGGAGTGCTGTTGGAGAAGGAGGGCCGGATGCTGGTCATCACTGCACGAGTTGTCGGTCTCACCATCCACTTCACAAAGGTACAGTCAGCGCACACCGTGGCAGTACGCCGGGCGGTGCTGGTGTAGTGACTCGTGCCCAACCTCCGACAGCACGCTGAGAAGAGATGGAAATACAGTCACTAGACCAATGAGTCAGATTCACATAACCTCCCTCACCCTACTTGACACGACGTGATGTGATCCAGCTCACATGACCTTACATGACCTGACACGTAACCTGACCTAATCTGCGCTAACATGAAAGGATGGAAATAAAATGACTAGACTGATGTGTCAGTTTGACCTGACCTCAAGTAGGGTAAGCCCTACTTGACACACGTAAGGTAATCCAGCTGGCCTGACCTCACACGACCTGATCTGATCTCCAGGGCATGATAGTAGTATTGGCCGAGGCATCGGCATGGGCCACTGTGACCGGCCTATGCGGCACCATGGATGGCAATCCACACAACGACCTGCTACCGAGCGGACTGCGCTCTACCCTGCTAGAGTACGCCAGCACAGGTGAGACGCTTTGTAGGTGTACTGCGGCGTAGGTAAGGTGTATTGTGTCATCATAGGCTTACGTTGACGTGGGTGAGACGTGTTGTTTTGCCATAGGCTTAGGCTGATGTAGGTGAGGTACATTGTGCTGTTACAGGCTTACGTTGACATAGGGGAGGCGTGATGTACTGCTATAGGCTTACGTTGATGTAGGTGAGGCGAGTTGTGTCACCATAGGCTTATGCTGACGTAGGTGGGGTATGCTGTGCTGTGTGGCTTACGTTGACGTAGGTGAGGTGTGTTGTATTGCTATATGCTTACGTTGACGTAGGTGAGGCGTGTTGTACTGTCATAGGTTTACGTTGACGCAGGTGAGACGCATTGCACTTTACAGGACCGCTCCGATAAAGGTAGGATGTGCTACACTGTACAATGGTACCTTGATCAGAGTGGTTGGCGTTCCGATCAATTGTGTTCGTGGAGCCACGAATATTTGTGATGTCACTAGATGTGTCACTCTGATTGTCCGAACACCATAGCATCTGACATGCACTGATGATCGGAACAGACCACATGCGGCTGGCGTACATCAGCGCGGATAAAGCTTTGGTAGCTTTGTTGGACTGGATTACCAGCTTGACACTGGGCGATGTAGTTCCGCCGTGCACAAGTCGGGGTGTTTGTTGCAGCCGCGATGTTTGTTGCAGCTGCGGTGCTTGTTGTAGCCGTGATGTTTGTTGCAGCTACTTGTGCAGCGGGACCGCCCAACGCTGATCTGAGGTGCTCTAGGAAACTGCAACAGCAGGCCAGGGTCACCTGCTCCCAGGCACTCGTTCAGTCGGACGCCTTCTCCCCGTGCAGACAGGTGAGTTAGCACCACATACACTAGTGCAGTCGGAAGTCTTCTTCCCTCGCAGACGGATGACACACCGTTCCAGTCCTTGCCCAGTTATCACCTTTCTCGAGCAGTCCAAGCTTGTCTCCACCGCCAGCTGAAGCCGATCCGCATTCACCAAACCCAGCTGAGGGTGACCATTGACAAGCAGGGGTGCAGTTGCTGATGCCGACGACCGCGTAAGACCGGGGCATCCTCAAGTCCCCACGCCACCTCCCGTTGTCTGACGACGGCGGCGCGCCGGCAGGTGCTGGACGCCAGCTCGTAAGACCGTGGCACCCTCAAGTCCCCACGCCACCTCCCGTTGTCTGACGACGGCGGCGCGCCGGCAGGTGCTGGACGGGTGCCGACGACCGCGTAAGACCGGGGCACCCTCAAGTCCCCACGCCACCTCCCGTTGTCTGACGACGGCGGCGCGCCGGCAGGTGCTGGACGCCAGCTCGTTCCTGGTGGCCTGCGAGGCCGAGTACTGCTACACGATGAGCGCGTGGACGGCGGCCAGCTCGGCCACCTACTACGCGGCGGGCAGCGGCGGCGCCGCCAGCGCCGCCGCGGCCGCCGTCTGCGCCACGTACGCCGCGTACGCCGCCGAGTGCAGCCGGCTGACGTCGCAGTCGGTCAGCTGGCGGTCAGAGCAGTTCTGCCGTGAGTGGAACGCCGCGACTGGCGGCTCCAACGTTCTGATCGAGTGAAAGGCAGCCCGCTAATGTAAGGTTGTAAGGTGATAAGGATGTACCATTTTAACCGTACAACTGCCGGGGAGGGGGGAATTTCACCCTCGTGTTTTCTTTTCGGGGTAGCCGGCGAACGCATAATGCGAACACCTCAAAATATGGCATACCTCCTGGAATTGAATAGCGGATCTTCTAATGTTATAATTTTTGTCTAGGGACCCGGAGTCACTGAGGTGGGCGAGATCAAATTCAGTCAGCTATTTTTAGATGTTCAATTTTAGGGCACTTTCCAAGAGGTGTCATAAAATAGCGTTGGAAAGCTACAAGTAGTTTTGCACATCAATGTGTAGGTATTTCGTCAGCGACAAATATAAAATTAGTTCGGATGACCACAGCTCAGGTCATAAGGTCACGCAAAGTTTAAAACTAAACTTGTTTCCATGCTGAAAATGCCCAGCCAAACAATCATAACGCAAGCACCGAACTATGCGTGATAAAGCCTATTGTCTTCTATAATGTGCAATGCTTCAGGTCACTATCAGGTCAGGTCTCTGAGTTATGGCCTACACTGTGCACCTGTACCTATCTCCTAAGAAATGCTATTGCTCGCTTTTTGTAGGCAACTAGGTGATAATACATGCTCCTGTTGTACGAGTTACGTGTTACATGCTCCTGCATGTTTTTCGATGTTTGCACCTTTTCAAGGTCGTCCTAGGTCAATGACCCAGGTGACTCCTGCTAGCCGAAGTTGACCCTATTGCTGGATCCTCTTTGCAACAAGTTATTTGATAAAGTAGTTTTCTGTGCTCAATTCAAATTCACGGCTCATTTTCCCCCAGAAGTGCACACAGTATAGAGTATCAACAGTATCAACAAGGTGTAAAAAGTGTAACCTGGAACGTGGGTGACCTTGCCCAATGAAATAGTACTACATGACCTTTCATCAAGTCTTTGGGCACCATGTGTTGAAGCGCATCTTTCCAAGTTCATGTGCATTGGCTTCATCGCTCTATCGTTCGTAGTGTAGAAGCTACGGTTCAATCACGTTCGAACGCTGAAGAACAGTGCTGCTTTATATGTCTCCTGCGCGTGACCTATGCCTTGAAGTCGCATTTTGATGACACCATGGTGTTTGTCAGAAGTCCAACCAGCTACCTACGCCACGTTTTACCGGCAAATGTCATTTGTTTAGCGGTTAGGAGTCAAAACCTGGCAAAGCAAACCTGTCAGTCGGCGACACCACGACCTTCGCCTCCTTGACCCGATCTGGAGGGCGAACAACAAATGGTAGACACAATATCTTTGCACCACTGAACAGATGAAGTATGGCGTTCGGCGCCGGTGAAAACCACGTTTCTCGTTATACGTTCTAGAACAAACGTTGAAGGGGATGAGAAATTTGCCCTTCCGGCAGAAGTAGGGGTATGGTCTGCGGGCGGCAGTTCGCGGGTTAGGGGTTATGCGGTGAGGAGCGTGAAGTAATACCTGTGAGGTAGTTTGGAAAGTTCGGTGTCCTATCGCTGTTTATATCTACTTCACCCTCGCCCGTGCACGTCATTTTGCTACCTTCCCCAGTGCACGGTGGGGTGGGGAGAAAATGCGATCTCCAGCGTTTCCAAACAGAGAGCGCCAACGACGTGATCCGAAAAGCAACGTACTGCACGTAACAAGACCTTCCGATTGATACCTGGTTTGATATTTCGTGTTGCTTATCGCTTGAAGCCATGATCAGATTTAATGCCATTTTTCGCTCACAAAACTCGAAACTTTTCACGTTGTTTCCTGCTGTTCCTGTCATGTCTTACACTGGTGACCTGACCGGACATATCTATATTTTTGCATACCATGAGGTCGGCAATGGGCAATATCATGCACACAAAGCTATGGCGCGTTGGCTAGCGCCATTTTTTTCGCGGTCGCTAGAAACCTGGCGAGGGTTGCATCAACACCCCTGTACGGCGAGGATTAAGAATTAGCGTATTGGTGTCGGGGAAGGAATTTGTGATGCTGCATCGAACTTCTGATCCTAGAAGACGATGCTTAAATCCATAGCAAGTGTCCAATGTTACTGATCCAGGTGGAGGGTCGCGTGGATCTCGCGAAAGCGGACATGCCGAGAGGAACTGGATGGGCCGCAATTTTGGCATGCATCAACGCAATATAAATATTACCGCATGCCCCTTTTCCACGAAGAAGCATGCAGTAGCACCTTTCGACTTGTATCTCAACTCGATCTATGGAATTTTACCAAGTAAGAGAGTAGGCCATTTAGAACAGAACATCTAGTCCGAAAGTCTACTCCACATTAATTGAATACAGTGGGACACAAACATAATGCATGCTGCGTAATAAATTGGGGTTCTGGTCAGCCAGCTTGTTATTTCTCGGCCTGCTGCCCTCCGGTGGCATCTGGTGACCTCTGACAGTTTCGGGAAGGCATTTATCGAGTTGCGTCATGCGTCTTCCTTACGCCATGTTGCCAATGATTTAGCATTCGAGATGTCCCGAACCAAATCAAGGAAATAAAACATATCCGCAACTCTTAAGCTGTCAATTGGCAATCACTGGCCAAGATGCGCACACACCATGGAGACGGCAGGATATGTGCACACGTGCTGTCCTGTGGGACGTGAAGGGTGCCGACGCCGTGCGCCGCCGTCCGGGTCTGCTGCTGAGGTCGTGCCGGCAGCCGGCCTCCGTCCGTCAGCAATGTCAACATACGCAGCACTGTTTGGACCGACTCCGGTAGCTGGGCGATTGGCGGCTATCTGCCGCCGGCATAAACGCCAGATTAGACGACGACGGCCGCCGACATCTGCCGAGATGACGCGCCTGCCGGAGAACGTCTGCGCCGCTAATTGGCGCCACTAATTGGCGCCACGCCGGGTCGGGTTTCCGGGCCTGGTGGAAATGCTGCGATTTTGTGCTATTTGAGCTATGCGCGCCTGTCTGGCGACCTTGGCCGACTTGCAGTGGTGCGGTCTGGTGAGCTGCGAAACGTTCAGTTCCAAGGTTAACGGATGACTTTGTTTTTGAATACTTGACTGAGGTGCTCAGACTTCTAAACCGGAGTTTCAGACCTTTGGCTCCTCAGTGGAGGCGGCATGTTGTGTTTGTTGGTTTTTGCTCTGTTGACATGGTTGTCACAGCCTGCATTGCGACTGGCAGTCGAACCCATCGCTGCGCCCCTTAGCCATCCACGCTGGATGTCATAGAATGCACAGAAATACACATCCAACTGTAACGCCAACACCTTATTTATGCAAAGTGAAATTACCCGGACATTTCTGCTTGCGAGTTCGGGCTCAGCAATAATGGATTTATCCAGGCTCTGGTATGCAAGTTATACAAACATTTGCCGTCTTCTTTGCTGCGTTTGGTCAGCTTTCAACCAGTGCGGCGATGCGGACTAAACATTCTTCAACTGCAAACACTTATATTCCGGTTGGCAAGGTCACATGTCATTCAGCGGACCATGTGTTCGCGTCGGGTACTAAGACAGTACAAATAATTCAGCTAATCCTCAAAATATAAAACTAAACGGTCTGAAGAGAAGACATGCATCTCCTCAGCAGAAGTCGCAGAGGGCATGTCGACGGATCTCGCTGCTATCAAACAAAGCAAAAATCCCAGACATTTTCACCTTCACGATTCGACACGTTGTGAGCACAAAAAAAAACACTTATCTCACCACTTAGTAGTCTTCTTATGGCGTGAACATTCAGAACGGGCTCAGTTGTGCAAGTGCAGCTTGACCTGTCTAGCTGGTCAGATATCCAGTGTGTGTCGCATATTTACATTCCCATTGACGTGGCCTTCTGTGACCCGACCCGACCTCCACAACGCTGCTGGACTCGGCCGGCGCCCAGCATCCAATGCACGCCTCCGCTCTGACCTGAGCCGACCTGGACTCCACAGCGCTGCCGTGCCCGGCTGGTCAGGTGTTCAGCGCGTGCGGCGTTCGCCCCTCCGACCGCTGCGGCACGCCGCTCACCGACTCGTGGCTGTGCGAGGAGGGCTGCACCTGCCCCGACGGTCTGCTCATGGACGGCGAACAGTGCGTGCAGCCGCCGCGCTGCTCCTGCCTGCACAACGGCGTCCGCCACCAGGCTGGCGATACTGTCGCGCGCGACTGCAACACATGGTGAGCACTGCGACACTCTCTAACACTGCACCATATGGTGAGAACTGCGACACTGTCGCGCGGGGCTGCAACACATGGTGAGCACTGTGACACTCTCTAACACTGCACCACATGGTGAGAACTGCGACACTGTCGCGCGGGACTGCAACATATGGTGAGCACTGCGACACTCTCTAACACTGCACCATATGGTGAGAACTGCGACACTGTCGCGTGGGACTGCACCATATGGTGAGCACTGCGACACTCTCTAACACTGCACCATATGGTGAGAACTGCGACACTGTCGCGCGGGACTGCAGCATACGGTGAGCACTGTGATACTCCCAAGTAGTGCAACAGATGGTGAGCAGTGCGACACTATCCAATGCTGCAGCACACGGTGAGCACTGCGACACTCTCCAGCGCTGTTGGGCGGGGATGGCCGAGTGGTTAGATTGTTGAACTCTCAGACCCCCACACACACGCCACCATCTGCGATATTCGATCCCATTTTCTATCGTGACGCAGTTCATAATCCTTTCCTCTTAATGTGGCGGCAATTAGTTCGAAAAATTCACAAACATTAACACGAGCGCGGGAGAGTCTCTCACTTAACACGGCCAGCAGGATCCAGGGCGGATTCGGCTCCCTTAGGGTCTCGGATGCTACTGAAGCTAGAAGCAGATTGGACGGGCAGGGAGGGTAGATTACGACTGTAGCGAACGAGCTGCAGTATGCATTTCATAACCACAAGTCAATGCCTTCAGGGTCAAATGAGGTCAAGATCGGCCGGCACACCGTGCCGCCGCGCCGCCTCGCCGACGAAACCTTTGTGACTTTGAACTCTCGGTGGCCGGTCGGCGGCCGGTCGGTCGACTTTGCACCCCCGCAGTTCGTACGTTTACCAACGGATTAAGCAATTGCATTGTGTGCGTGGATCAATTTTTAACGAACAATCCCTGCCCGTTATGAAATATCTCGGGGAAAAAACAGGAGGGATGGGCGGATTCCTCACCGTCCTCCGGTGCGCGTGTTAAAAGATACACAATCCCGCCGTCAATGTCTGCTTAATGACTTGCTCTAAGAGCACTCACAAATGCGACATGCGGAAGCATATCATGTCTGGCTCTACATCGCTTAATTGTGTTAATTTTGTTATAATGTTGGATGATGCCCAATGGTTGGATGATGCCCAATGGTTAGTCATTTGCCGCCCCGGTAGCTCAGTTGGTTAGAGCGCTGGCCTGCTCTGGTCTCCCCTGTCCTGGCAACGGGCGAGCGCTTCGCGCGCTCGCATTTAGCCCCGTGGGGTTTTGGCAGCTGGCCCGATAAGGCCGGGGACGATACCGGGCGGCCGTGTCGGTGCATTGACGGCACGTTAAACTTTCGGTCAAAATTCTGCCGTTGAACTTGAATTAATGGATCGGGTGGTGGGGCCAGGGTTCACGCAACAAGCTCTGCTTAGCAATAGGACCCTGGTTCATAAAGCCACCCCAACAAGAACTCGGATTAAATTTATAAAAATATTTTTTAAAAAAATAAATGGTCGGACGCGGCCTTGACGTCTGAGCCGATTGCGAAGTTTGCTTCGAATCCCGTAAAGTGCTTCTGCATCGGTCAGCCGAAAGGCTACCGTTGGTCCTGAGTACGATCTCGTAGGGCGCCAATCTTTAAACTTCTTTGCAACGATGAACACCTGTTGTGTTTATACTTCTTGGAACCAGTGGCGTCGTCACGAAATTCTTCCAGGGTGTGGGTGGTGGGGGGGGGGCATGTTGAAAGGGAGCCTCCTGCTCCCCGAAAGGGGCCTCCACTGTGTTAGGACCTCCTATTGTTTTTCTTAGGCTCTTACTATGGTTCCAGAATGTGAAATATGATGTCATATTGATGTTTTGTTTGTTGGTGGTGGTGCATCATTTACGCAAAACGCAATAGCATTTTTTTTTTGCTGAGAACATAGCTATACCAGGGCATAAATAAGAATAAGTGGATAAATACCTAAGTGCCAAAGCAAACCAATATCTTAATGCTTTTTCGACCAGAAGAATCTTCCCGCTGGCCTCTAGATTGCAGCGAGCTGGCGGCGCTGGTGCTAAGCGTATCTTAAAGATAACTCCCATTGATCAACCCACTTCTATGTCCACCAAGTCTAACTGAATATAGCTAGATTCATCACTACTGTTAGTCATTCCCACCAGCTTGATGTCATAAGCAAGCTTAAACGATCAGTGCTCAGTCCTAGGACGACAATTTCGCGAAGGTGATAACGAGAAATGGATTGAATTGGTTTTCTGATCGCCATCTTAGGGATTTATTGATTTTTACTAATATTTGGTGCTGGCTGCAAGGCACCTGGCACACAAGCTAAAATAATAAATCCTCAGCGAATAAATTCACGGCGGAACAAGCATTGTTGAACAACAGTACATAAATGACAATGCAACAATGCAACAATGGCAATGCATAAATAATGCAAAAACCTTCAAATTCCACGCCGTTAAAAACCTTAAAAACCTTCCCAATTCTAAACATGGGCGAAAACCACGCCCATGGTTTTCCCTGTGCTGTACCGTTTTGTAAATGACGTCTTTGAGAAGTTATTGAAGCTGGGAAGCTCTAATCATGCAGGCTGTAATCACAGAAGAGAAGTTTGTAGGAAGAAAATGCATTTAAAACATCATTCCTACCATTTTGTATGGGGCATCGGTGTTGTTTTGCATGCTTGTGAGGGGGAATTTGCCCCCTCAATGTTGCCTTTGCCCCATGGGCGTATGTTTCTGAAAATTATTGGGAGACCAGTGGCGTACCTATATTTGCGTCAAGGGGGAGGGGACGGGAAACGTTTTGGAGGTGGTCCACTTACCCCCATTAAAAAGTCTTCGGATTTGGACCACTATTTTGTCAAAGGGACCTTTTTAAATAAAATAATTAGTGACCAACTGAATTATCCTATGGAGGGGCCTAGTCTACCACCATCGTTTCTGATTAGACGGATTTCAACCCTAACTCCCCCACCCTGTACGCGAATGTTTTATTTTGGTATCCCTTGATAAGTCAGCTCACACTGCTGAAATTACACCTATACAAATCACTTTAAAATGTAAAATTTCCCAAATTCAGACATTCCAGTTCATAGCGCCCGGTCGCCATAACGCCAACGTTCGTGCACGCGCACACCCATCTTGCGCATTCGGCGCATTCGCCGCACTTCGTGTGATGCTACGGTTTCTGCTAGTCCGCCTACGGTTTGCTAATTGCTGCCACATGATAGACTTGCGCCATATTTGACGTGATGGAATGCTTCGTATGGACGTTCGCTGCGAAAATTCGATCAATTAAATTCGATCATTACTTCCCTACTTCCAATCTTCCAATCCTATCTTTGATTAAATATGCTCCCAGATTGGCTCCCGAACCGAGGCCCTGCCTCAGTGTTCTTTTTGGACCCGTTTCGTCTCTCTTCGTCTACGGATGTGTCTTAGGGCTCCAATCCTTTTTTGTTATGGGCCCAACCAAGGGCGTCGCCACCGGGAGGGGGGCAGCGGGGGCAATCTCCCCCTGCCGTGAAACTGGGGGGGCCCCCCCCCCCTGAAATTTGAGGAGGCCCCTATCCGCAAATGCACAGCAAAAGAGGTGAGCAAGGAGGCCGACGGGACAGAAGATCATGCTGTCAATTAGGCCTCAAGACTGACGAGGCCCCCAGGAAATATAATCAGGTCTCTATAAGAGACGTGAGGCCACCTATAAGAGAAAAGAGGCCCCCAGGACGAAAAGGAGGCCCCATGACGAAAAGGAGGCCCCCAGGACGAGAAGGAGGCACCCAAGACGTAGAACAGAGATTGGGAGGTGGCCCCAGGACGAAAAGGAGGCCCCCAGGACGAAAAAGGGAGACGTAGAACAGAGATTGATAAGGCCCCCAGGACGAAAAGGAGGCCCCAGGACGAAAAGAGGCCCCCATGACGAAAAGGAAGAGAGGCCCCCAAGACGTAGAACAGAGATTGGGAGGAGGCCCTCGGGACGAAAAGGAGGCTCCTCCCCCCTCCCAGGACGAAAAGGAGGCCCCAGGACGAAAAGGAGGCCCCAAGACGTAGAACAGAGATTTGGAGGAAGCCCCCAGGACGAAAAAGTGGCCCCCAGGACGAAAAGGAGGCCCCCAAGACGTAGAACAGAGATTGGGATGAGGTTCCCAGGACGAAAAGGAGGCCCCCAGGACCAAAATGAGGCCCATAAGACGTAGAAAAGAGATTGGCAGGTGGCCCCCATGACGAAAAGGAGGTCCCCAGAACGAAAAGAAGGCCCCCAGGACGAAAAGGAGGCCCCAGGACGAAAGGGAGGCACCTAAGACGTACAACAGAGATTGGGAGGTGGCCCCCAGGACGAAAAGGAGGCCCCCAGGACGAAAAAGCCCCCAGGACGCAAAGGAGGCCCCCAAGACGTAGAACAGAGATTGGTAGGAGGCCCCAGGGACTAAAAGGAGGCCCCAGGACGAAAAGGAGGCCCCAGGGCGAAAAGGGGCCCCAGGACGAAAAGGATGCACCCAATGACGAAAAGGAGGCCCCCAAGACGTAGAACAGAGATTGGGATGAGGCCCCCAGGACGAAAAGGATGCCCCCAGAACGCAAAGGAAGCCCCCAAGACGTAGAACAGAGATTGGGAGGAGGCCCCAGGACTAAAAGGAGGCCCCAGGACGCAAAGAAGGCCCCCAAGACGAAAAGGATGCACCCAAGGACGAAAAGGAGGCCCCTAAGACGTAGAACAGAGATTGGGAGGTAGCCCCCAGGACGAAAAGGAGGCCCCAGCACGAAAAGGAGGCCCTCAGGACGGAAAGATGCCACCGAGACGGGCAAGAAGCCACCCAGGTTAGACGAAAAGGCTTCCGATGGGTGGCAGGATATTCTTAATTTGGAAAACGAGGCCCCCAAGACGGAAGAGGATGCCCCTGCAATATAAATTAAGACATGATAGGGGAGATTTCTCCGGACGCAATATGGGCCCCAAGACGAGTAAGAAGGTCTCCGCAGGAATGAGAGAAGGCCACCGATACCAGCCAGATGAGGGCCATATTTCCGAAGAGGAGGACCCTAGACATAAAGACATAAAAGATCAGTGCAACTATGAGCCACAAGGGCGCTTCTTGGTTGCACTTTGGACACTGAACCAGTTGCCCACCAAATCTGTCTATCAACCCTCCCTGGAATACAGAAAAACAAGCCCCCTATTCTTATAATGATTGTCTATGCCATTTTTAAAGATGTTCAGTGTGTTGCTACTGACAATGGTACCTGGCAGCTGGTTCCAGTGTTCTACTACCCTGTTGGTGAAGAAGGACTGTCTTAACCTTGTCCTGCTGTGATTAACTTTAATTTTGAATTGATGACCTCTGATTGCATAATTTCTGTTAAATTCAAACATTTCCCTGAGATATCCCTGTTCCTAACCATGAACAAATTAAAAAACATCGATGAGATCTCCTCTCAGCCTTCTATATCTAAGTGAAAACATATTCAATTTTTTCAATCTTTCCTCATATGCCAGGTTGCCTAAACCATTAACCATTTTTGTTGCCCTCTTTTGTACTCTCTATAAAAGCCAACAATCTTTCTCATAACTAGAGGACCAAGCTTGGACACAGTATTCCAAATGTGGCCTGACATATGCACAGTAAAGCTTCCTGGTGACCTCCTCACTTTTGTATGACACATTCCTCTGTATTGCCCCAAGCATTCTTAGTGCCTTCTTCCTGGCGTCTTTGGTCTGTTCTGATGCCCCCAATTTTGTGTTCAAAATAACACCTAAGTCCTTCTCCTGCTGAGTCACAGATAATACTTGGCCACCCACCAAGTATGGCGCCTTCATATGCTGCCTACCTACATGCATGACTTTGCACTTATCAAAATTAAACTTCATTTGCCATTTTTTGGACCACTTCACAAGCTCGTCTAAGTCGTTCTGCAGCAAAACCTGTTCATTGTGCCCTGTTATTGCCCTAAAGATCTTCAAGTCATCCGCAAACTTCAAAACTTTACTGCTTAGGCCACATTCAATGCTATTCACAAATATAATGAACAATAGTGGCCCCAGTACCGACCCCTGAGGGACTCCACTAAGAACATTTTGCCATGATGACTTTGTACCATTGAGCATCACTCTGTGCTGTCTATCTGAGAGCCACAACTCTATCCATTTTAGGATGCTACCTGCTATGCCATGGACCTGAAGCTGCATCATTAACCGTTTATGGGGTACCTTGTCAAAGGCCTTACTAAAGTCAAGATATGCTACATCAACCTGATTTCCCTGATCAAATTGTTCTGTAGCAAAATTCAAAAAGTCCAAGAGATTTGTGAGACACGATCTCCCTTTTCTAAACCCATGTTGAGTATCTTGAATCAATCTGTTTCATTCCAGAAAACTAACTATTCTATCCTTGATAATTGATTCGAGTACCTTGCATACTAGGGATGTGAGGCTTACCGGTCTATAATTTTCAACTTTCCCTCTTTCTCCCTTCTTGAAAATAGGAACTACATTTGCCCTTTTCCAATCTGTTGGAATTTCATTTTGTGAAACTGATCTACAAAATATTATACTAAGTGGAATTGCCAGTTCCTTTTCAGCTTCCCACAATACCCTAGCATAAATTCCATCAGGTCCTGTTGCCTTGTTTGGCTTTATTTTTCTGATATAATTGAAAACAACATCACTATCAATGAAATCAACATCGTGTATCTGATCACCTGTCACTGAACTGTGGTTCACGGTTGGCAGATTTGTCACATCCTCCACTGTAAACACTGATTTAAACTGCTTGCTCAGCTCCTCAACCATCTCACCATCCTCACTCAATATAGTCCCATTTACTTCCAGTGGACCAATTGTGCTTGAAACTTTACTTAGCTTGTAGAAACTAAAGAACTTTTTACTGTTCCCATTACAGTTCCTAGCCAAATCCAATTCTTTTGCTCGCCTTGCTGCTCTGGTTTTCTGATTCACAGCATCTCTAGCTTTTTGATATGACCTTAGATTTACGTTATTTGAAGCTTCCTTAAATACTCTAAATGCATCTTTCTTAGCCTTAATTGATCTCATCAAATCTGGTGTAAGCCATGCTGGCTTTCCTACTCTTCTTTTGCGTCTTTGCTTTTGGGGGACATGTCTAATCTGAATTTCCCTCAAGTAAGATTTGAATTTTTCCCACATTTCACAGGCATTTAAATAAACAAAATATTCTTCCCATTTGATGGCACTTAAAGCCTCTCTCATGCAGTCAAAGTCTGCCCTGTTAAAATTTGGAATCTTTGCCAAATTATCCTTGATTGTCCCTGCTATTTGTACCTTAATCCGCGCACGTCCGGGGGTGGCAGATATCTGCCCCCCCTGCGGTTTTTCCTACTTTGCCGCCATACTAATCGGGTTAGCAAAGCCAAACCTCGCATGGCTGCTCATTGGTCTTTTCCGCATATCCTCAGAAATATTTGACCCTGGGTCATCTCAAGTCAGGTCACCAGGTCAGGCGAAGTGACCTAACGTCCCTCCGAGTTCTAGGTGGCATCACTCCCACAATAATTGGGCGATTGATTTCAAACTTATATCACGTCATGATCTTATCAGGGTCTATAATATGTATATCACGGTTTTTTTGTAGCGTTGACCTGAGGTCAGGTCGTGGCCATGGCTTACCCATTATAGGCCTATGGAAAAATATACAAATGTTTCCTGGTTACATATTTGCTCTCGGAATGACCTCCAACCATTATGGCGTGTAGTTGGAAGCTATTCGCAATGCTATCGCTGACATTTTTGCTCAGTGGCCCCACCAAGGTCAGCTGAGGTCACCTGAAATCACTAGCACATTTCTGCGCACTATATCGCAATGCATTGAGCTAGAAGGCTGAAATTACCGTCATTGTGCTTGTATCGCCAAGATGTGTCGATTGATATATTACATGACCGCCCTACTCTACCCCATGACCTTGACCTGAGGTCATTGTTTCGGTGACCCATCTGTTGATCTGACCTTAAATTACACAGCGTATGTCGATAGCACATTTCAAGGGCTGTTGAATAGCATTTGCAGTTTGTTTCTATCTGTTACAGGTCCTGATATATGTGCCAATATCTGAGGGTCCCACCCGATCTGGTCGAATTTGACATGATGACCCAGTGACCTAAATATTGACCTGAGCGAGAAAATGACCGAAATACTTTCGATAGAGCTTGTCACCAGCTATCCAAAGCCGTTTTTCGTTTGTCTCTACCTAGCATAGTTCTCGAGATCTTAGGGGGGCAGACATCTGCCCCCCCCCCCCGGACATGCGAAGTTGGCGCGGACCGCCGGACGTGCGAGTGTTAAATCTCACTATGTTATGGTCACTTCTTCCCAGAGTTTCTTCTACAGTCAAGTCTTGAACTAAATCACTTAAATCTGAGAAGACAAGGTCCTAGAATGAGCCCTGCCTGGTTGGTTCCGTTACAAACTGGTGTAGAAGAGAAGATCTAGGACTAGGACGCAAAAGCTAAGAGGATAATGAGGCTCCAAACACGGATAAGGAGCCCCCATGACGTGAGAGGAGGCCCCTAATTTGAAAAAGGAGTCACCTAGGAGAGGGTAGGAGTCCCCAGAAATCAAGAGAGTGTCAAAAATGGCACGGAGGAAACCAGGATTGCAAAGGAGGCCCCAACACCGGAAAGGAGGCCCCAGAATATGAGAGGAGGCCGTAAGACGGAAAAGGAAGCCAGTGGATATGACATGAGGTTTCGGAGACGTAAAAGCAGGCCCCAAACGGGTGAGGTTCCACCGACATAGAAAAGGATGATCCAGAGACGTGGCAGGAGGCACCTAATTTGGAAGAGAACGGCACAAGATTGGAAATGAGACCCCATGATGAACGAGGAGGCCCCTAAAATAGGAGAGCAAGGCCATTGGATAAGAGAGATGGCTCCCAGGCGGAAAAGAAGGCTCGAAGACGGCTAAGAATGTCCCCGGGAAATAACAAGGCCACTAAGATAGGAAAGGTTGCCAGTAATTTGGCAGAGGAGGCGCCTGGGAATGAAGAGGAGTCCACCAGGAGATAAGAGACCACCCCTAAGATGGGTAAAGATCGAATCCACACGCAGAGCAGGAGGCCCCCAAGACGTGAGAGGAGGCCCCTAATTTGAAAAAGAAGGCCTCTAGAAGATAAATGAGGCACCTGCCGGACTCGAGAGGAGTCCCTCAAGAAGGAGTAGGTCTCCAGGACCAAATGAGGCCCCGAAGACCGGAAAGAGTTCCCAGGAAATGAGAGGAGGCCCTAAAGATGGGAGTGGTAGCAGGTATGGAAGGAGGTGAGGTTTCCAAAATTGAAGATCCCTCAAGACGGGTAAGGCTTTGCCAGGATAAAGGAGGAGGCCCACGAGGCGTGGCAGGAGGCCCCTAATTTGGCAGAGAATGCCCCTCGAAGATGAGAGGAAGCCCCATGCCATGTTAAAGGGGCCCCAGAATGCAAGAGGAGGCCCTCCAAGACGGGAGAGGAGGACCATTGAATATGGAGGAGGGTAGGACACACAAGGAGACGTCGAAAACCGGTAAAAAGGCCCTAGGAAATGACACGAGACCCTTAAGACGCGACAGGAGGCCTATAATTTGCAAGAAGAAACCCCTAAAAAATAGTAGGAGTCGTGTCTGGGTGCTTTAAAATCACGATATGGGCCCCAAAAGATCCGGCCGGGACCCCCGCAAATTACGCTGAGCCTGGGGAACTAAAAATTCACGTCCGGATCACGAAAATCATGCCAGGGGCACGACAGGTCGTACCGTGCCCCAACAGTCTCATCGGGACCAAAGCAAATGACGCCGGAGCAACGAAAAACAATCCGGACATGGATAATCACTCTGGGGACCCAACAATGACGCCAAAAGCCCCAAAACGCATTGGACCCCCAAAAAGTGTCGAGGCCGCTATAGCTCGCGCTAGGGATCCAAGAAAATGACGTGGGAGCCCAAAAGATCACATTGGACTAAAAAAAAGTCGCGTCGCAGCCCTTGAAAATCACACTGGAGGCCCAGAAGGTCGCGCCGGGGCCCCAAAAGTTGCAGCTGCCCCAAAAATCGATCCTTAACCGGAATGTCACTCTGGGACAACAAAAAACTCCTTCAGTGGCCGCAGTGCTATATCAAGGAGGCAAATGCCCCCTCCATCCTGAGAGGGATAAGCTCCCAAGAATCGTGCCTGGGCCTAAAAAATCGCGCTGGGGCCACCAAAATTCGCGTCGGTCCACCAGAATTCGCGTATGGGTTACCAAATAAATACGGCGAGCCCCGGAAAACTCGCTCCGAGGCCCGAAAAATTGGAACAGGAACCGCCAAAATCGTGTTGGGGCCACAGCTAAATACAACGCGTCCCACAAACTCGAACCGGGCCCCCAAAATATCGCGCTCGGGACCCACAATTCCCATCGGTAGTCCCGTCGAGGCTCTCAAAAATTGGCGTCTAGGGCCACATGTAAGCACAGTGTAACCATAAACACTGGATCGGTATCCGAAAAAAATCAAGCTGGAGCCCTCCAAAATAAGGAGGGATTCCAACAACTAAATGCCCACGAAAAAATGGCTCTGGAGCACCGAACATATTATCAGATGCCTTCACAAATTGTGTACGGCACCGAAAAACAAACCGGATCTCGAACAATCGAGGTGGGATACAAAAGCATGCCGCCAAGGGCTCGAGAAATCAGGCCGGGATCCGGACTTTAAAAAAATCAGAAAAGATTCACAAAAATCGTATTGAGCCCAGAAAACTGGGGTTGGGTCTCCGGAACCACGCACCTGGGCGCGATAAGCCGCTCTGGGACCTAGAAACATCGTACCGAAGCCCCAAAATTGTACTGGGGCCCCACAAGTGTGCGTCAGAAGCCCAAAATAAACACATCGGGACACTAAGAGCACAACGGGGCCGAAAATACAGCTGGCCCTCCAAAGCGCACAGAGTCTCACAAAAAGCGACAGGGCCTTAACACATGTGTTGCAGCCATAAATATACATACCGGGAGGTCTAAAAAATACACCGGAAGCTCTCAAGGCACACAGGGGTCATGATGCACAAGAGCCTGAAAAAGTGGCTGGGGCCACAAAAGGCAACATGGTTCCAAAACAAACAAAAAGACCGGGCGCTAAATAAACACATCGAGATCTTCGAAAACGCCCTGACACGTAAAAAAATCATCGATGCACAAAAATGCAACAAACCCTAAAACGAGCAGGGGGTTCGAAAATGTTTTAGGCCCTAACAAAAATGGATTGGAGCCATAATACACAATCATAGACCAAGAAAGACGCAACGGGTCCAAAAAAGAACGCTGAGGCAGGGCCTCGGTTCGGTAGCCAATCTGGGAAGATAGCAGCAAAGATATGAAGTTCATCAAAGCTCAGCGGAAACCGCGTTTCATAACTACCAGAAAATGTGGGAAGTAGGAAACTAATGATCGAATTTAATCAATCGACTTTTCGCAGCGAACACCCATACGAAGCATTCCATCACGTCAAATATGGCGCAAGTCTATCATGTGGCAGCAATTAGCAAAACGCAGAAGGCCTAGCAGAAACCGTAGCATCGCACGAAGTGTGGTGAATGCACCGAATGCGAAAGATGGGTGTGCACATGCACTGACGTTGCCGTCGTGGCGACCGGGTGCATGAATGCCTGCAATTGTGAAATTTTGTATTTTAAAGTGGTGGGTAATACATTTTAAATTGAAGTTATGGGCCTAATACATCTTCGAAACCCTGCTCGTTTTAGGGCTTTCTTGCTTTTTTGTGCAACGAGTATTTTTTTACGTGTCAGGGCGTCTTTGAAGATCGCAATGTGTTTATTTAGCTCCCGGTCATTTTGTACGTTTTGGAACCATGTTGCCCCAGCCTCTTTTTCAGGCCCTTGTGCGTTCTCATGGACCCTGTGCGCCTTGCGAGCTTGCAGTGTATTTTTTTTAGAGCTCCCGGTATGTTTATTTAGGGTTGCAACGCATGTTTTAATGCCCTATCGCTTTTTGGGAGACTCGGTGCGCTTTGGAGGGTTAGTTGTATTTTCGGGCACCGTTGTACTCTTAGGGTCCCGCTGTGTATATTTGGGGCTTCTGACGCACATTTGTGGGGCCCCAGTACGATTTTGGGGCTTCGGTGCGATTTTTCTGGGTCCCAGTGCGACTTATCGCGCCCAGGCGCGTGGTTCCGGAGACCCAACGCCAGCTTTCTGGGCTCAACACGATTTTTGCGGACCTTTTCTGGGTTAAAAAAAAACTTTCTGGGTTTTTATCCAAGGACTTTTGAATGGGCGTAGGTGCCCCCCCCCCCCTTGCAAATCCGTTTGCCCCCTCCTGCTTGACGCAAATATAGGTACTCCACTGGTCCCTCAATAATTTTCCGAAACATACGCCCATGGGGCAAAGCCAACATTAAGGGGACAAATTACCCCTCACAAGCATACAATACAACATCGGTGCCCCATATCAAATGGGATGAGTGATGTTTTTAAATGCATTTTCTTCCAACAAACTTCTTTTCTGTTATTACAGCCTGCACGATTAGAGCTTCCCAGCTTCCATACCTTTTCAACGTCATTTACAAAACGGTACAGCACAGCGAAAACGATGGGCGTGACGGCGTGGAATTTGAAGGTTTGGACTATGTATGCACTGACATTGTTGCATTGTTGCATTGTCATTTATGCGTTGCTGTTCAATGCTTGTCTTGCCGTGAATTTATTCGCAGAGGATATATTTTAGCTCGTGTGACAGTTGCCTTGCAGCCAGCACCAAGTGTTATAAAAATAAGCAAAGTCCTAAGATGGCGCTCAGAAAACCAATGCAATCCACTTCTCGTTGTCACCTTTGCGAAATTGTCATCCTAGGACTGATAAATGATCGTTCAAGCTTTGCTTATGACATCAAGCTGGTGGGAATAAATAACAGTAGTGAAGAATCTAGCTATATTCAGTTAGACTTGGAGGACTTAAAAGTGGGTTGATCAATGGCAGATATCTGTAAGATATGCTTAGCACCAGCCCCGCCAGCTCGCTGCAATCTAAAGGCCAGCGGGAAGATTCGAGAAAGCATTGAGACGTTGGTTTGTTTTGGCACTTATGTATTTATACAAATATTACTTATTTATACCCTGGTATGGCCCAGTTTTCCGCGAAAATGATTAGTGCTATTGCGTTTTGAGTAAATGATGCACCATGCCAAGAACAAACAAAGCACCAATATGAAATCATGTTCCCCATTCTCGAACCATAGTAAGAGCCTAAAAACAATATGAGACCCTAACACAATGGAGGCCCCCTTTCGGGGAACAGGAGGCCCCCTTTCGACGTTGCCCCCCCCCCCTGGAATAATTTCGTGACGACGCCACTGGGCCCAACATATTTTCGAAAACCCTGCTCGTTTTAGGGTTTGTTGCTTTTTTGTGCACCGACGATATTTTAGGTAGAGGTGTTTGGGGTTTCAAAGATCCCGATGTGTTTATTTAGTGCTCGATCTTTTTGTTCGTTTTGGGACCATGTTGCTTTTTGCGGCTCCAGCACCTTTTTCAGGTCCTTGTGCGGTCGAATGACCCCGGTGTGCTCTGATAGCTTCCGGTGTATTTTTTAGACCTACCGGTATATTTATATAGGGCTGCCACGCATGTTTTAAGGCTAAAGTTAATTTTAGGGTCCCGCTGTGTTTATTTGGGGCTTCTGACGCAGATTTGTGGGGCCCCAGTACAATTTTGGGGCTTCGGTGCGATTTCTCTGGGTCCCAGCGCGACTTATCACGCCCAAGCGCGTGGTTCCGGGAACCCAACGCCAGTTTCCTTGGCTCAACGCGATTTTTGTGGATCTTTTCTGAATTTTTCTTAAAGTCCGAATCCCGGTCTGATTTTTCGAGTCCCTGGCGCCATGTTTTTGTATCTCACCTCGATTTTTTATCGAGCTCCGGTATGTTTTTCGGGGCCATACGCGATTTGTGAAGGCATCTGGTGATATGTTCGGTGCTCCAGAGCCATTTTTATGACCCTGACAGTTATTTTTTGGAATACCTCGTTATTTTGGAAGGCTCCGGCTTTATTTATTTTTGGATACCGATTCGATTTTTGGGGTCATACTGTGCTTATGTGGGGCCCTAGACGCCCATTTTTGGGAGCCCCGACGTGAATGTTTAGTGCCCCGACCAAATGTTTGGGACTACCGATGGTAATTGTGGGTCCCGAGCGCGGTATTTGGGGAACCGGTTCGAGTTTGCGAGGCGCGTTGTACTTAGCTGTGACCCCAAATTTGGCAGTTCCTGTTGCAGATTTTGGGCCTCGGAGCGAGTTTTCTTGGCCCGCCGTATTTATTTGGAGCCACCTGCACGAATTTTGTTGGACCGACGCGAATTTTGGTGGCCCCAGCACGACTTTTGGGGGCCCCGGCACAATTCTTGGGAGCTTATCCCTCTTAGGAGGGAGGGGGCATTTGCCCCTTTGATATGCCACTGCGGCCACCGAAGGATGTTTTTTTTTTTCAGCCGATGGTACCTTTCGGAGTGTAAAAGCCCTCCGGGTATTATTTTCCGGACTTGTTCTTAATTTTCCGGTGCTGGGGTAGATTCGATCGAGTCTCGGTGTGAACTTTTTGGACATCGAGTTCTATCTTTTTAATAGTCTTTATGTGATATTTTGGGGTCCCGGTACGATTCTTCGGTCTCCCGTTGTGAATTTTTTATCGATGCCCTGACACGTTTCTTTTTCCGGTGCCCAACGGGTTTTTGAGGGACTGACCAGATTTTTGAGGCCGCAGAATGACATTCCGGTTGAGAATTGATTTGTTAGGGCAGCTGCAACTTTTGAGGCCCCGGCGCGACCTTTTGTGCTCCCAGTGTGATTTTCAAAGGCTGCGACGCGACTTTTTTGAGTCCAATGCAATCTTTGGTGTCCCAACGCCATTTGCTTGGATCCCTAGCGCGAGTTTTAGCGACCTCGACGCTTTTTGGTCGTTCAATACGTTTTGGAGGCTTTTGGCGTCATTGTTGGGGCCCCAGAGTGATTATCCATGTCCGGATTGTTTTTCGTTGCCCCGGCTTCAATTGTGTCCCAATGAGACTGTTGGGGAACGGTACGACCTGCCGTGCCCCTAGCGTGATTTTCATGGTCCGGGCGTGACTTTTTGATACCCCCAGGCTCAGCGTGATTTTCAGGGGCCCCGGTCGGCTCTTTTTGGGTCCATGTTGTGATTTTCAAGTACCCCGGCACGACTCCTACAATTTCTTAGGGGCTTTTTGCAAATTATAGGCCTCCTCTCGCGTCTTATGGGTCTCGTCCCATTTCCTGGAGCCTCTTTACCGGTTTTGGATGTCTCCTCGTGTGTCCTACCCTCCTCCATATTCAATGGCCCTCCTCTCCCGTCTTGGAGGGCCTCCTCCTACACCCTGGGGCCCCTTTAACATGGCATGGGGCTTCCTCTCATGTTCGAGGGACATTCTCTGCCAAATTAGTGGCCTACCACACCTCGTAGGCCTCCTACCACACCTCGTAGGCCTCCTTCTTTGTCCTGGCAAAACTTTGAGGGCATCATCAATTTTGGAAACCTCACCTCCTTCCATACCTGCTACCACTCCCATCTTAAGGGCCTCCTCTCATTTCCTGGGAACTCATTCCGATCTTCGGGCCTCATTCGGCCCTGGAGACCTCCTATTCCGTCTTGAGGGACTCCTTTCGAGTCCGGCAGGAGTCTCCTTTTCTCTTCGAGAGGCCTTCTTTTTCAAATTAGGGACCTCCTCTCACGTCTTGGGGACCTCCTGCTCTGCGTTTTGATTCGATCTTTTCCCATTTTAAGGGTGGCCTCTTATCTCCTGGTGGACTCCTCTTCTCTCCCAAGTTTCTCCTCTTCCAAATTACAAGAAACCCTTCGTATCTCAGTTGCCTTGTTATTTTCTGGGGACCTTCTTACCCGTCTTGGAGCCTTCTTTCTCGCCTGGGAGCCATCCCTCTAATATAATGGCCTTTCTCTCCTATTTTAGGGGCCTCCTCGTTCATCATGAGGTATCATTTCCAATCTAGTGTCGTCCTGTTCCGAATTAGGTGCCTCCTGCCACGTTTCTGGATCATCCTTTTCTATCTTGGTGGAACCTTACCCGGTTTGGGGCCTGTTTTTGCGTCTCCGAAACCTAATTTCATATCCACTGGTTTTCTCTTCCGTCTTAGGGCCTCCTTTCATTTTCTAGGGCCTCCCTTCCCGTATTGGGACCTCCTTTGCAATCCTTGGCGCCTCCTTTGCAATCCTGGGCCTCCTTTGCAATCCTGTGGGCTTCCTTTGCAACCCTGGGGGCCTCATTTGCAATCCTGGGGGCCTCCTTTGCAATCTTGGAGGCCTCCTTTGCAATCATGGGGGCGTCCTTTGCAATCCTGGGGGCCTCCTTTGCAATCATGTGGGCCTCCTTTGCAATCATGGGGGCCTCCTTTGCAATCCTGTGGACCTCCGTGCCAAATGTTGGCACTCTTGTGATTTCTGGGGCCTTCTATGCTCTCCTAGGTGACTCCTTTGTCAAATTAGGGGCCTCCTCTCACGTCTTGGAGGCCTCCTCACCTGTGTTTGGAGCCTCATTATCCTCTTAGCAGGGTGCTTTTGTGTCATAGTCCCAAATCTTATCTTCCAGTGTCCTCCTCTTCCAAAATATGGGCCTCATCTGGCTGGTCTCAGTGGCCTTCTCTCATTCCTGCGGAGACCTTCCTACCCATCTTGGGGCTCCCTCTTGCGTCCGGAGAAATATCTCCCATGGTTCCTTATTTTCTATTGTAGGGGCCTCCGCTTCCATCTTGGGAGCCTCGTTTTCCAAATTAAGAATATCAAGCCACCCATCGAAAGCCTTATTGTCTAGCCTGGGTGGCTTTCTGTCCGTCTCGGTGGCATCCTTTTCGTCCTGGGGGCCTCCTCCCAATATCTGTCCTACGTCTCTTATTAGAACCTGATTAGATTTCCCGGGAGCCTCGTTGCCAGTCTTGAGGCTTCCTAGACAGCACGATCGTCTGTCTCGTCGGCCTCCTTGCTCACCTTTTTCCTGTGCATTTCCGGATAGGGGCTTCCTCAAATTTCAGGGGGGAGTAGTCTCACGGCAGGAGGGGCGAGTGCCCCCTCTGCCCCCCCCCCCCCAGTGGCGACGCCCCTGCTTGGAACCCAATTCCTCTTAGTTCAATACATTCATTTATTTCGGTGTGGGCTTTCTGTGCTAAGTTAAATGATAACGATTTTGCAATCACGCACAGTGCGTACTGCTAACTAAATAAAGACGACGACGGCTGGTGATCTGTGGTACATCTTCCTGTCAGTGTCCACGTCCAGAATATAAATATGTAACTTGAATCAAATGGTTGTGTCACCAGAAATCCACACGAACTATCTGACTCACCAGTTGAAAAATCATGCCGGAATACTTCCGGACGACACTATATGATGAATCACCCGATTAATCACTCGAGGAACGCTCGTATTATACAGGGCGTTGGGATGCAGAAGCAGAATTGACATTGCAACATGCCTTCAATGTCAAGTTTGTGTGAAATCGGATTACCTCATGGGCTATTCATGGGTTCATTGTATTATAATATTCGGATAAGGATTTTTGTTGTGGGCATTTTCAGAAAGCCAAGAAATTGCATTACAAATATCCCTAAAGACGACCCTAAAGTCGCAGAAACTTCAACATTATCGTGGTCTAAAAACTGGCACACTGCCTATGTATGTACCACACCCTCCACCCCTCCCCACACACGCATACACACACACATACATATATATATATATATATATATATATATATATATATATATATATAAGTAATTACATCGAAAGCATATTGTTGATATAGTAAAAGCTGGTTGGCGGAGCGCATGCCAAGCGTCACACGACCACGATCGTGTGCTTCTGCTCCCGTTGCAGCACGTGCACGTCAGGAGAGTGGCTGTGTACAGACGCCATGTGTCCGTCCCAGTGCGTGGTGGCCGGAGACCCGCACTACCTTACGTTCGACGGCGTCAGATTCGACTATCAGGTGCGTATCCAGAATGCCATTGTGGAACGGCCGAGTGCATACTCAGTTGTAGGCATGGGCTGTGGTGCGTTTGTCTGAAGACATTTCTAGTGACATAAACTGAACCATGCACACTTTTCACAACAGCTATGAAAAATTGAGGTAGCTGTATGCCTGTATGTCTGGTAGCTGCACTGTATGTCACAATATCCCAGCTCATCGTCTTTCATAATCGAATTAAGCTTGCTTGAATTTGGGTGACATGTTCGTTTCGATGTGATTTCGCTTTTGGTGTACCATGTATATGCTTTCTATCACGCTCAGAGGGAATATATTCCTTCATATTTGGTCACAATTAAAATGAGTCGCTTCACGTTCACATTGTTCACATTAAACAATGTGAACACGCCTGTTCACATTGAAAAACTCGGACTCAAAAGTGCTCACGAAATACATGTTCTCATAGCATGGTTGTTTGCTAGCAGGAGAAATGCTCCTCTTACCTCGTGAAGAAATGCTCCGCTTACCTCGTGAAGAAATGCTCCTCTTACCTCGTGAATAAATGCTCCTCTTACCTCGTGAATAACTGCTCCTCTTACCTCGTGAATAAATGCTCCTCTTACATCGTGAAGAAATGCTCCTCTTACCTCGTGAAGAAATGTTCCTCTTACCTCGTGAAGAAATGCTCATCTTACCTCGTGAAGAAATGCTCCTCTTACCTCGTGAAGAAATGCTCCTCTTACTTCGTGAAGAAATGCTCCTCTCACATCGTGAAGAAATGCTCCTCTTACCTGGTGCAATCTGGCAAATGCAGTGTGATCGTTTATTTGTGAGGGAAATGTTTCTATTGCCTGGTGCCGTCGGACAAGCAGCGCATGACTGTTTGTTGCAGGGGAAATGCTCCTACTACCTGGTGAAGTCGGACGACTACAGCGTGTCCGCCGAGAATGTGCCGTGCTCCGGAGCCATTTCGGAGGTGAGACGTCACACTTCTGGCTCAGCAGTCGGTGTGCTCTTCCCAGTGCACGCGGACGTGTGGAAGGCCTGTCCGTGGCTGGTAGTGTCCAGTGGGAGTGTTGTTGGTTCTTGGGTCTCCGATCTTCCTCCTTGAAGTACTTCATTGTCGTCCAGGTAACTCATGTCTTTACATGATTACAGTTCCACGATTTTCTGGCACGATTCCGGCTTCGTGGTTGACATAAGCCTTGACTTCAAGTGAACTTCAGCGTAGTCCATGAACAATGCAATGCCTGCAATGGCCATACCGTCGAAAGCTTTCAACGTACCCACGCATCAATTTGCCGTCTAGAAGCTTTATATTAAAGTCGAATGCGAAGTTCGCGTGAGGTTTTCAGGATCTTGCACGATTGCTGATAACCAGAGTGGGTTAGTGGCACTGCCTGCGGCGCGTGGCACAACAGCGGCAGGGATCCCAGTAGCTAACGGTTTGGAAGGGTGCCAATGTTGAACAGTGTACCAAAGACAGCCCCCCCGTCAGTAGCGACTGAACGACTGTGATCGCATCGACAGAAGCTCAGCTACCACCCGTCGACGATCCCCGCCCAGCCGTCCTGCACCAAGTCGGTCCACATCGACTACAAGGGCGTGTCGGTGGACCTGAAGCAGGGCCTGCAAGTGCTGGTGGACGGAGAGGCTCTGCCTATGGTGCCCTGGTGGGTCGACGGCGTCTACATCAAGTACGCCTCGTCCATGTATATCTCAGGTGGGTCGTCAGTCTTGTCAGAGGCTCCAAATCCTCAGCCGCCATCCGGCTGAGGACAGACGAACCTTGGAAGCTGCACCTCGTTGCTGTGGCCGATCTGCATGCGGAAGCTGAGATTGGCACGCGTGTATCGCGAGCATGAACACTACTCTGTTGGCTGCCGACGTATGTCAGCAGTTTGCCAGCATGCGACAGTTAGTCGGCAGACCATCACCATGCCACGATCGGCGTGTTTAAAATTGTAATACTGTACCCACCTATCAGCTTAGCAGGTGACCTGTCTTGACCCAGCGGTGACCTGGACAGTGGCTGTGACTTGATGTGGCCTTGACCCGACGGTAGCCGGGTCAGTGAGCTCATCGTGACCGGAAGGTCAGTGATTGACAGTCACTGACAGTCACTGACAGTCACTGACAGTCGTGACCAGTCCGTGGTGACGAGGGCAGTGACTCCTGCGTAGTGCCCTCATCCTGATCATCCTGATCAGACTGATCAGACTGATCAGACTGATCAGTCTGATCAGACTGATCTGAACCGGCAACCTCAGCCCCACATCGATCCGACTGCAGCCTGGTGAGTGACCGCGCGCTGACCCGACTGTGACCCGAACAGTGACCCTGCCGAACGGTCTGGAGGTGTGGTGGGACGGCGAGACGCGGGCTGTCATTCACTCGCCCGGAGAACTGACCGACAGCGTGTGGGGCCTCTGCGGAAACAACAACAACAACCAACGAGACGACTTCAGAACTCCGGAGGACGACATCGAAACCGTACGTTCCCTCGGGCCATGGTTGTGCCCTGCGCAAAATTCGCTGACACATCAAACTTGGCGGGAAATAATTTAACAACAGAGGCGATAGTGAAATGAGAGTACGCCGAAAACGTGACTTCTTATGGAAATTTGGGGGACGGGGAGGGTAGGGATGATGCATTATAAACGTTAGGAACATGCCATCAGCCTCCTATCCCGGTCCAGCTCCCAGACCATGCACCTGCATCCCACCATGACTTGTGAGCACGAGGCTGGAACTCATGATTACCTACCTGACGACCTGATCCAGGACCCGGGTGAGATCGAGCGAGCCTCGGCACACATCACTCGACTGAAGACGCCAGTACCGCAACCATTGGCAGCGACACTTCCCTGAGTTGTCGTGCTGAAGTCGTTGCGACCTTCAGCGCGGCACCTGCCGTGTGGATCGCCATGGTGCTCCACACAACGACCATGGTGGTCCGTGACGCTCACCACGGCGCTGCCTCCAGGACGTGCTGGCGTTCGCCTCTAAGTGGAAGGTGGACGAGAGCTGCGACGACCAGACCAAGACCACCAACGACCCGTGCGAGGTGTACGCGGAGAAGTACCCGGAGGCCGTCGAGATGTGCGACCAGATCGTGGCGCCCATGTTCAAGGGTGAGGCCGGCGACGGCAAGCGGAAGCCTCTGCCATCACGATCCGTTGGCGTGGGCCACTGTGACCTGTGGCGCCAAATACCGTCAGCCACGGAAAGCGCCCAACGAATCTCTCGATGCTCCTCTTCGGTGGGGAATTCGGAGGAGCAAAGCGTTCTCAGACCATCGCATGACCTGGAAAATTACCTTCCGCCTGTCGCAGCATATTCTCCGGACCTGGTAGCACTCACGGTGAAATCTTGCGCCTGTGTTTGCGTTTTCCGTCAACAGATATCAGCAGTGCACGGACGTTGGCAAACGTGATCTGATGGTTTCTTCTCGTTCTAAGATAATTTTCGTGGCATTCTAAAGACTGTGACACATGTCACACCAGCCACCTGCCAGCTCTTTCAACTTCCATCGACGGTTGCAACGATCCTGTGACAAAGTTGGCAGTTTTTTTTTGCTGCGGGCCATTCTGGCGCAACACTAGCGACCGTGTATCTGGTAGCGGTAGTAGGTTTCGTAGGAGACGTCTGGAACATGAACTCACTCCATGCAGCCTACCGCTTTGCCTTCTAACTTATTTTACGCCTTCACCTCTGCCACATTCCATGGATGGATGCTGACAGGGTTTTTGTTTGCTCCTTGGAGGGTATTTTCACGTCGACCTGTTTCACAACAGCCTGCCACCAACCGGGCCGTCGTTGCACCGTGTCTGCTGCAGCGTCGTTGCACCAACCCAGCTCTGCCCGCTGGGCTCCCGTTGCTCCAGTAAACCCACCCAGTCGCCTCCGGAGATGACCGCACCGCTGCAGTCGCCTCCTGTCCTACGGCACGCGCTGACTCCGCCGCCGTTCCAGAGTGCCACTCGGTGGTGGACCCGGCTCCGTTCGTGAAGAACTGTCTGTACGACATCTGCAGCTGCCGGGCCGAACTCAAGGACTGCTACTGCGTCCACCTGGCCGACTACGCCGCCGCCTGCGCCGCGCAGGGTATCGTGGTTCAGTGGCGCGCCGAGGTAGGAGTGTGCGGTGAGTGCCCTGCGACCGAGAGAGTGCTCTGGGTACCCTGAGGTAGGAGTGTGCGGTGGGTGCCCTGCGACCGAGAGAGTGCTCTGGGTACCCTGAGGTAGGAGTGTGCGGTGGGTGCTCTGCGGCCGAGAGAGTGTCCTGGGTACCCTGAGGTCGAAGGGTACAGTGAGTGTCCTGCGGCCGATAGAGTGCTCTGGGTACCCTGAGGTAGGAGTGTGCGGTGAGTGCCCTGCGACCGAGAGAGTGCTCTGGGTACCCTGAGGTAGGAGTGTGCGGTGGGTGCCCTGCGACCGAGAGAGTGCTCTGGGTACCCTGAGGTAGGAGTGTGCGGTGAGTGCCCTGCGACCGAGAGAGTGCTCTGGGTACCCTGAGGTCAGGGTGTGCGGTGAGTGCCCTGCGGCCGAGAGAGTGTCCTGGGTACCCTGAGGTGGAAGGGTACGGTGAGAGCTCTGCGGCCGAGAGAGTGTCCTGGGTACCCTGAGGTCGAAGGGTACAGTGAGTGTCCTGCGGCCGATAGAGTGTCCTGAGTGGCATGAGGTCGGCGTATGCGGTGAGTACCCTGCGGCCGAGAGAGTGTCCTGGGTACCCTGAGGTGGGAGCATGCGGTGAGTGCCCTGCCCTGAGTCAGCGGCTGTACCCTGAGACAGTACTGTGCGGTGAGTGTCCGGTGTCGGAGTGTGTGGTGAGTGTTCTGGGTGCCCTGAGTCAGCGGCTATATCCTGAGAGTACTGAGCGGTGAGTGCCCGGTGTCGGAGTGTGTGGTGAGTGTCCTGGGTGCCCTGAGTCAGCGGCTGTATCCCGAGACAGTACTGTGCGGTGGGTGTCTCAGTGTTTGGGTGTGTGGAGAGTGTCCTGGGTGCCCTGAGTCAGCGGCTGTATCCTGAGACAGTACTGTGCGGTGAGTGTCCGGTGTCGGAGTGTGTGATGAGTGTCCTGGGTGCCCTGAGTCAGCGGCTATATCCTGAGAGTATTGTGCGGTGAGTGTTCTGTGTCGAAGTGTGTGGTGAGTGTCCTGGGTGTTCTGAGTCAGCGGCTGTATCCTGAAACAGTACTGTGCGGTGAGTGCCCGGTGTCGGAGTGTGTGATGAGTGTCCTGGGTGCCCTGAGTTAGCGGATGGACCCTGAGACAGTAACGCGCGGTGAGTGTCCGGTGTCGGAGTGTGTGGTGAGTGTCCGGTGTGGAGTGTGTGGTGAGTGTCCGGTGTCGGAGTGTGTGGTGAGTGTCCGGTGTCGGAGTGTGTGGTGAGTGTCCGGTGTCGGAGTGTGCGGTGAGTGTCCAGTATCGGAGTGTGTGGTGAGTATCCGGTGTCGGAGTGTGCGGTGAGTGTCCGGTGTCGGAGTGTGCGGCGAGTGTCCGGTGCCGGAGTGTGCGGTGAGTGTCCGGTGTCGGAGTGTGCGGTGAGTGTCCGGTGTCGGAGTGTGTGGTGAGTGTCCGGTGTCGGAGTGTGTGGTGAGTGTCCGGTGTCGGAGTGTGCGGTGAGTGTCCGGTGTCGGAGTGTGTGGCGACTGTTCCGGGACGAGGCCGCAGAGCCCGTCCGCTTGATCACGAACGTCTGCGCGCGGTGGATGGCTCATGCTATTAATGGAACAGGACACCCAGATTGAAACACGGAAAACGTCTTTGGTGTTTTCCCCGGTTTCTTTGGTGTTTTCCCGGTTTCTTTGGTGTTTCCCCGGTAATTAGCTTAAGTTCCCGTCCGTCAAGCAACAACGCTAATACGTGAATTATTTTAGTTACTTCGGTGCAACCTGATGTTGAAATCAAATCGGCACACGCCAATTTGGTTCAAATTCCGATTGGAAATGCATGAGCAAGCTATTCTGTGAGAGGCAGGGATGAGTTTTTCTGCCCCTCGTTTTCACTTGCGGTGTGCTCCATGATGTGATCCATCGCGCTTGGTGATGCACTACGCACTGATAAGATCTGCTTGGAAGGGGCAGCTACACAGCTGTAACGTCTCCAGATGCTGCATGAGAGACTACTCGCGTATGGGCTCATTTACCAACGGTTTTTATCCGCTTAGTCTTAACAGATGACCTGTTGTGCCTCACGCCTTACCGCAGATCGGCCGACGATACCGCAACAGCTGACGATGACGACTGATTATTGCCGACTGACGACTGACTACTGATGACTGACGACTGACGACTGGCGACTTGCGGATGATGACTGACGACTGACAACTGATGACTGGCGACTGCCGACTGGCGGCTGACAACTAGCGACTGGCGACTGACGACTGACTACTGATGACTGATGACTGACGACTGACGACTGGCGACTTGCGGATGGTGACTGATGACTGACGACTGACTACTGATGACTGACGACTGACTACTGGCGGCTGACAACTAGCGACTGGCGACTGACGACTGACTACTGATGACTGATGACTGACGACTGACGACTGGCGACTTG
Organism: Ashinkailepas kermadecensis; assembly: GCA_034440615.1. Taxonomy (NCBI): domain Eukaryota; kingdom Metazoa; phylum Arthropoda; class Thecostraca; family Neolepadidae; genus Ashinkailepas; species Ashinkailepas kermadecensis. The sequence continues at coordinate 141,069 of JAOTOM010003736.1, forward strand.
CGGATGGTGACTGACGACTGACTACTGATGACTGACGACTGACTACTGGCGGCTGACAACTAGCGACTGGTCGACAGGTGTCAGCTGCCCGTACGGCCAGCAGTACGAGGTGTGCGGAGACTCGTGCGCCCACTGACTGGCGGCTGACAACTAGCGACTGGTCGGCAGGTGTCAGCTGCCCGTACGGCCAGCAGTACGAGGTGTGCGGAGACTCGTGCGCCCACTGACTGGCGGCTGACAACTAGCGACTGGTCGGCAGGTGTCAGCTGCCCGTACGGCCAGCAGTACGAGGTGTGCGGAGACTCGTGCGCCCACTCGTGCTTCGACCTGGGCACCGACCTGACGTGCGAGCGCCACTGCGTGGAGGGCTGCCAGTGTCCGCCGGGCCTGACGCTCGACAGTGAGGGCCACTGCACGCCCATCAGCACCTGCCCGTGCGTCTTCAACAACAAGGAGTACCGACCGGGCCACACACGATACCAAGGCAAAGGCAAAGCACTTCAGCAGTGGTGAGTGGACTCTGACCGAACGTCGCTCAGCCGGACGCGGTCGGTGAGCGACCGTGGCGCCGGTTGTTTTTTGTTGTTGTTGTATTATTCGCTTCGAGCTGTTGCGGAGGCTTTGCATAATCGGAATCAATGCTCAGTGCAGGCTTTGCATTGACCAGGGTCATTGCCAAGCTTCCAAAACCCACCTTCCGATCGGGAAATTCCAGTTCTACAGCACAGCTTTGATCGAGAGTTTCGCGTATCAACATAGTTGGGCACGGCCGCCTGGTGCCAGCGCTTCCGATCTGGCCTGGCCAGTTGCTAACTGGCTATATCCCAGCCGGAGGCGATTATAGCGAGCGTGTGAATGGACTCGACTCGTGCCGATACGGGGAGGCCTCTGCAGGACAGCGCCCTGTCCACTGACGCAATCAGGCGGCTGTTGCGTCCGACCGCGGGAAGTAGCCTGGTGGACATGGGTGGACATGGGTGGACCGAGTCAACCCATGCTCCAGTCATGCGCACACCACGGCCAGCCCACGGCCAGCCGTTGACCAGCACACGGTCAGCCGTTGACCAGCCCACGGTCAGCCGTTGACCAGCCCACGTTTGCGTCCGGCGGCGGTTCCGTGAGCCACGTGCCACGAGACGGCCGTGCACTTCGGCGGCTCGGGCTGAGCGGTGGCCTTTGCGACACGCGCCACGAAACGCCTGGTCGCAAAGAGGTTTTATCACGTCGGGTGTGAGCTGTGCAGCTTTTGATCGTCTGGATGAGACTGTAGATCTGGATGCATGTATGAAGCAATGAAGCTGCGGATGGGTGATGACACGAACTTAACCTGCCCACAGCGAGTGCGTAAACGCCCGGTGGACGTGTCAGCTGACCAAGCACCAGCCTCCGAATACGGGCTTGACTGCCAATTGCGACGCCACGAAGCATCGCGTGTACGCCGACTGTCTGCCGGCTCATCAACGCACGTGCAAGGTATGTAGCGGCACCCCGTATGCGAGCGCATGCGTGCTGGTCTGGCGGTGCCAATTTTCACATTGGGGAATTTACATCACACTGAGTGATGTGACCAATGAACACAATAATCCGGAAAACTGTAAAGCATCGCTGTAAGCGGAAGAAAGAGAGCAAAATGGCACGGAGGGCAAGCGGCAGTCGACACATGGCTCTAATGAAATGGTCTTCTGCTGGACTCCTACTTCACTTATGAGGGCAGCCATGCGAAATTTCGAGACGATCCAGTGATTAACTTCGAATAAAAAGCATCGAATTGAATTCAGTTGTAAGAATATCTCTGATAGATACTGAATTGGATGCAAATTGAGTAGCACAATATTGACCCAGATAAGCGTATAGGATAAACATGTCATGGGATGTTTATGCTGTCCCAACGCAGTTGACGTGTGGGATGAACATATATACATATATATATATATATATATATATATATATATATATATATATATATATATATATATATATATATCGGAGAAGCCAACTGTAGGACATTGAAAATCCATGAGGTTCAGGTGTTGGAATCTCCGCAGATTTTAGGTAATCGAATATATATAGCTTTTACGTACGGTTAGGTTATACTTTTTAAGTTCGAAATTCCCTCCACCCTTTCATTATTTTGCCGCAGCACTAGGGTTCTAAATTTCTTTTCAATCTACTGCTACTCGGGAAGTTAGTTGAGAAGTATGGTTTTTTCCTGATAGACTTCATTGTGGTGAAAAGTAAGTCAGCCTCTTGGTCATACATTTTACTTAAATATTCTCCTCCTTAATGAGTGTCCTGAAGAAATAAATTGACCAAAGATCCTCATATATTCCAAGCCACATGCCCGTAAATTCAAGCACGCTTGCATGCCCTTGATCATGGCGTGCCACAAATAGCCTGCCACTTCCGTGGTGTTCGGTTGGTTGTTGATTTGACCGCACGTCGATCGCTTTGGTCACACAGCGTCTCCAATCTCTTACGCCGGTTGTTCACGGAGGAAGAGCAGCGACGGGTGGGACTTGATCCCACAACCTGTTGGTTCGGAGATAAGTACCCCACCCTTACCCTACTCACCCCTTCATGGTGTTCATAAGCGTGTACTAATCAGTCACAAATGCCGAATTTTGCACCCGGTGTGTGGGTAGTGGACGGGACTGAAAACTCGACGAAAGTCCACCGTCCTCTACAACTGGTTCGATTTTGTACCAACTATATCCTGCTGCTGACCATTTTCCCCATTCGGCTCTCACATTCTGTGCCCAGACATTAGCAGGAACTTTTCCCCAAATCAACCCGATCGGATCTCCGACATGAGCCACATCTCGCCTCGACGTAAACCCAACGGCGCCACACATGCACACTAGCCCCACCCTGTACCGGCACAGTCCCGGCATTGCCGGCGCCCTAGCACCGACCTGACCTGACCTGACCGGCAGAACCGGAACATGCCGCCGCCGGAGAGCTCCAAGTCGCGGCCACACGCGTGCGAGCCGGGCTGCGTGTGCGACGACGGCTTCGTGCTGGACGTCGGCTCGGGACTGTGTGTGACCGAGGACCAGTGTCCGTGCCACCACGGCAACCGGCCGTTCGCCAACGGCCAGACCATCACCACCGAGTGTCGCTTCTGGTGAGTGTGAGGTGTCGCAATGTCACTCCTGGTGAGTGGAGGGACCACCGAGTGTCCCTCCTGGTGAGTGGAGGGACCACAAGGTGTCGCTCCTGGTGAGTGTGAGGTGTCGCAATGTCACTCCTGGTGAGTGGAGGGACCACCGAGTGTCACTCCTGGTGAGTGGAGGGACCACAAAGTGTCGCTCCTGGTGAGTGGAGGGGCCACAAAGTGTCGCTCCTGGTGAGTGGAGGGACCACAAAGTGTCACTCCTGGTGAGTGGAGGGACCACCGAGTGTCACTCCTGGTGAGTGGAGGGACCACCGAGTGTCACTCCTGGTGAGTGGAGGGACCACCGAGTGTCACTCCTGGTGAGTGGGAGGGGCTGCAGTGTCACTCCTGGTGAGTGAAGGGATTGCAGTGTCGCTCCTGTTGAGTGGTAGGTGCCGCAGTGTCGCTCCGGGTGCGTGGGAGGGTACTTAAGCAACGGGCCAGAGCTGGGTGCAAGAAGCCGTATGTGCATCATGAGCAATCACAAGAACGCCGCATTGAAAAATGCACAAGCAAGCGATGCCCTAAGTGACGAAATGGTCACACATCCTATAAGTGATCCAGCATCACCAAGCGTTTGTTTGCTGATGATATAATCTCAGTTGGCCTGTGCTTGCGTGCACTTTTTTCCGTGAAGAAGCTGCCTTGCCTCGTGATTGTGCCCTTCACAGTCCACAAATGTGGGGAATCGGCTGACAATGCGCGTGCTCTAATCTGACCTGGCGCAACCCGCCACAGCACGTGCCACAGTGGAATGTGGTCGTGCGAGGAGGAGGAGTGCGACGGCATCTGCACCGCCTGGGGCAACTCCCACTACGAGACGTTCGACGGCCGCATCTACGACATCGAGGGCGACTGCCAGTACATGCTGGCCAAAGGCAAACTCACCAACAAAAACCAGTTCGAGGTCATCGTCACCGTAAGTGGCAGCGCGCGGCAACATCTGCCTGTGCTCGCCACGTCACCGTAAGTGGCAGCGCGCGGCCTATGCTCGCCATCGTCACCGTAAGTGGCAGCGCGCGGCCTATGCTCGCCATCGTCACCGTAAGTGGCAGCGCGCGGCCTATGCTCGCCATCGTCACCGTAAGTGGCAGCGCGCGGCAACATCTGCCTGTGCTCGCCACGTCACCGTAAGTGGCAGCGCGCGGCCTATGCTCGCCATCGTCACCGGAAGTGGCAGCGCGCGGCAAAATCGGCCTGTGCTCGCCACGCTCAGTTGTCGAGTGAAGATCGCCAGGTGGTGGGTTCAGAATCACCGCTCGAGCCTCTGCTTGTGGGCGCTTTCCGCGGCTGACGGTATTCGACGCCACAGGTTACTTGTTTGGCTCTCAGATCATTTTCCAAGCTCATGCTCAGCATTCAGATCATTTGTGTTCACGTTTACACTGATCTTTCTGGTACATCGTGCATCGGTACTCCGATTTCCACTGTGTAGTCAAGGCTCAACTGGATATTCAACATGTAAGAAAATCTCGGGATCCACTGGAATGCGCTCGGCATATCGCAAGTTGCATGCGTTTATCGTCAATGCCTAGGGAAATGAAGTGCCAGGGTCGTTATTTGGAAATTGAGCGGTGGAGCAACAAGCTAAGAGTAATATTTGTATATATTTGAGTTATGTCTGTATAATATGTAGGAACCAGGAGGTGTTTGGAATGTTGATGAGTGTGATAGTGTTCGTTTCAATAATGGCTGTCGCATTTCAGTAGTCTTTTTTTGCACAACGTCGGAGCAAAAAGATACCAACGAATGAAGTGCACTAAAGCTACACCCATGCCCAGCGACTGATTTATTTCGCCTGTATTGATGATGCTTCCTGTTGCTTACTGTGACATTCACACAGTGCTTACAATGACACCTACACAGTGCTTACTGTGACATCCACACTGTACTTAATGTGACATCCTATAGTACCGCATGCCAGTGACCAATTCTCACAGATACACACACACACACACACACACACACACACACACACACACACACAATATTTCGCTATTACCGCCTTTTCCTTCCCCCTGACACCCGAGCACGTGACCAACAATCGCCAGTGAGTCTGTACCGCCACGCGCCGCTTGCGTCTCCAGAACGTGCCGTGCGGCTCGGGCAGCACGTGCCCCAAGGCGGTGACGATGCGGGTGGGCTCGGGCGCCGACGCAGAGGTCATCACGCTGGAGGACGGCAAGCCGCTGCCGTCGGCCGTCGCGTTCACTCGGTGAGACGGTCTGTCTGGCCGCGGTGGGGCGAGCGGGCGGCGACGCCACTGACCGGCCGCGACGGCAGTGTCGCACTGGCCGCACACCGCACTGGCCGTACACCGTACTGGCCGCACACCGCACTGGCCGCACACCGCACTGGCCGCACACCGCACTGGCCGCACACCGCACTGGCCGCACACCACACTGGCCGCACACCGCACTGGCCGCACACCGCACTGGCCGCACGAGAAAAAGGACGACTTGTTGGCGATTTTTGGCTTCATAGAATATACCAATGGTGTGCGGTTTGGTTGTGGACATGAATATTTCAATACTGTTACTCGCGTGCGTTAGTGGTTAGCTTTTGCTAAGCTACATATCAATTTAAGGCCTTCGCTACAACGAAGAATAGTTCTGGGATTGTTTTACCCAATGGATATGCTTCTTCCCTTCGTCTGAAGCTGCCATACTACGCTGTGCATATGAAGCGTTTTTTTTTGGTCGTGGCACCCTAAAACCCAAATAAATAACTAACTAACCATATCGAGCGTTCCTGCAGCCGATGACCCCCGCAATAACTGTATGACTACTCCTCATGTGCATCAACAAATAATTTTAAGAAATATAGCGAGCGATAGTTTACGCTTGTTTATCGACGGATGTGATACTTCAACTGCAGACTCTATACCACGCTGCCCATATATTACACTCATTCTGTCCCCCTTTTCAGTCTATCGATTCGTCAGGCGGGCGCCTTTGCCTTCGTGGAGTCGCCTTCTTTGGGCCTCGTGATTCAGTGGGACTATGGAACACGCATCTACATCCGCCTGGCCCCACAGTGGATGGGCAAGGTACTACTGTATTCCCCACATTCCCTGCTTCTGCTTGCTTAATGTGTTTGTACATAGGGCATTATTTAAATCTTTATATATATCACTATTTGAATAGATGTATGTAGTTATGTATATATATATATATATATATATATATATATATATATATATATATATATATATATATATATTGCGTTTGTGTGTGTATGTGTGTGTATGTATGTATGTATGTATGTATATGGCTGGATACATGCGGGCGTATTTCCGTTGGCGAATTGGTTCGGACCTGTGGAACCTTTCAATATTACCTATGTCTTCTGCAGCCGGTGCCGGTGGGCCAGTGTTGTGGTGAAGACCAACTGACCGCCAGCACACCCTTCTGGGTTGCGGAGGAGTGTCATGTCCACCGGCATCAGGGCCGCGTCGGGACGTGTGCGGCGCCAGGAGCCGTCGTCTGACGCCGCCGCTTTCCACGCCCACAGCTGAAGGGCCTGTGCGGCAACTTTGACGGCAACCCCGGCGACGACTTCCGCGGCCCGTCCGGCCTGGCCGAGAACACGGCCATCCAGTTCGCCGAGCAGTACAAACTGCAGCCGCAGTGTCCCGACACGACGGCCACTGAGGTAACGTGGAGTCAGGCTGTGCTGATGCCACTGCCGCAGTGTCCCGACACGACGGCCACTGCGGTAACGTGGAGTCAGGCTGTGCTCGTGCCACTGCCACCGGCGTAGCGGGGCCGCAGTGTCCCGACACCGCTACAGAGACGATGGAGCTCTCACTACCGTGATACTACTAACACTGTGGTAATGGGCGGCCCCGGTGCCCCTACGGAGATAAGTGAATCCTCAAGCCGTCTGTATGCAGCTGCTTCTGAAGGAGCGATGTCTCAGGCTATCCTAGGGTCATTGACACGGAGGTAGCGGACCTCAGTTGATGCTACCACTGAGAGGTGGGAGGGATAGTTGGTAATTTGGATGGCCGACTGCCGCCATGCCAGTTCTATTCAGGTAACTGGACCTGAGAATGCTTTGACATTACTACAGAAGTAATGGGGACCAGCATCTGCAAAATACACTTGTGTAATGTGCCAATATGTAGCTGGATAGATGTACTCTGATTTATCGAATAATCTGTGTTGATCCTGGTCTTATAGCACCAACCCATACACATGGGGTGGCCAGTTGTAGTCAAAGGTAGTCTGGATTGGGGGGGGGGGGGAGGACAAATCCATGGTCCCAAAGCTCTAAATACCTAGTTGTCATGACCTGTTGTAGTGATGACCTGTTGTCATGACCTAGTTGTCATGACCTGTTGACCTTCACGAGCCCCTTATTTTACGCATAGTTCCTATTTATGTATCTAAGTCAACTCTCGGAGACTCGGGAACATCGTTGAAATCGGAAGCCAAATTAAAGTGATATATTAGGTTTAAAAAACTTCTCGCGTTTAGGAAGATTTGCATGCTGCGGTTAGCAACGCCATCCGAAGATTGCAGTGTTTTATAGGTAAGGATTGGGAGTAGCTGCTCTCCTACCACCATGTCCCTCCCCCACTTCCACCACTCCTTCACCTGGTCCGCAACCCTTGGCAGTGATCACCTTACTCCACCCACCCATCCGGTGACGTGGAGCTGCTGTGACCAGTGGCGACCGTCGGCGTCAGTGGCACACTCATCGGTGACGACCGAGTCATCTGCCATTCCAGGCAACAACCACACGATCCAAACGGAAACCACCTCTGTCGGCACCATCACGCTGCGACGAGTGACCGGGCGCCCGGGCGCCGCCCCTCTCACCGGCCGACGCTGTGCCGCAGGACTTCTGCAAGGTGCGCCCGGAGCGGCACGTGTTCGCCGTGCGCCGGTGCGCCGCGCTCAAGTCGGACCTGTTCGCCGCCTGCCACGCGGCGGTGGACGTGGCGCCGTTCCTGCAGCGCTGCGTGCTGGACACGTGCGCGTGCGCCAGCGGCGGCGACTGCGAGTGCCTGTGCACGGCCGTGGCCGCCTACGGACAGGCGTGCAGCAACGTGGGCGTCCACGTGCGCTGGCGCTCCAACGAGCTCTGCCGTGAGTGGCCGGCACCGGCCGCGGCCGCAGGCGCGCACGGCCTGTCGGCGGTCCGCGGCGCAGTCGGCCGTCGGCCGTGACCTCGCGATCTGACAGCCGGAGTCGAGTTGATGTCGAGGTCGTGCACGGGTCATGCACAACAGCCTCCGGTCCGTTTGGTGCTGCGCGTATTATGCTTAGAACTGCTTGTGTTGTGCTTGCGTAGCACTTCACGCGACTGAGATGCAACGTGGATTGCTGAATAACGAGCCGGCCACTTTGACATGGCTGCCGCCCGCCGACAGGCCGCGTCACTCCAACACTGAACCGCGCGGACGGCCACAGTGCTGGTTAGCGGCGTCAGGCTGCCACCATGGGAGGGGGGCTCGCCACACCGCCCCACGGTCACGGTGCTCCTTTTCCGTCCGCAGCGATGCAGTGCGATGACGACGGGTCTCGATACCACCATGGGAGGGGGGCTCGCCACACCGCCCCACGGTCACGGTGCTCCTTTTCCGTCCGCAGCGATGCAGTGCGATGACGACGGGTCTCGATACGACGCCTGTGTGAGCGCGTGCCCGCCGAGAACCTGCGAGAACCGCTACATCTATGACGAGATCACCACCATGTGCGCCCAGGACACCTGCGTCGAAGGTGAGAAGGCGGTGGACATGCTGCAGTGGTCAAGGCGCAGTGGTACGTTATTCGTGAAACGGGTGGAGTATATCACTTTCTGAACACTGAATTGACATCCCTCCCAACGAAGCATCGACATCGTGCTTCGTGATGAGTCTATGAAGTCTGCATATCTAATTTCTAACAGTATCTTGTTGATAAGTATCATGCTGATGCTTACTATTACAGATTGGGACGCACAAAAACCTCTTGGCGCAATTCCACGTAACAGGATTACCTATGCTGTGGTCTGTTATACAGTAGCAGTTGATAAGGATAGGTATTTTGTATCGCTACCGCTAAAATAGTTAACCCAACGTAGGTATCTCTAAGCAAAGGAAAAAGTTGCACGTATGAGTACGCTGTTGGATCGAAATTGTGTTCGAAAAAACTTATGGATTATGTTCAACAGTATGGTTTCCATGGCGAATTTCGACATCCTACTGTACTCGTTTCAAATCTCACACCTACCAAAAAACAATTATTTTAACGCTGTCAAGGCGAGGCAGTATCGTCGACGGGGTGTCAGGGGAGAGGTGTGCAACGACTCAGCTCTGGCCGTTTGTGGCATTGACAGGATGACAGTCACACCCTTGTAAGGAGGGGGAGGTGTACATCAGCTCGTCTCTGACGGATTGTGTCGTCGACAGGGTGTCTGCCACGCCCTTGTAAGGAGGGGGAGGTGTACAACAACACGTCTCTGACGCTCTGCGTCAAGGAGGCTGCGTGTCGCACACCGTGCACTGTCATTAACGACGAGCAGCTCTACGAAGGTGACGTCGTCTCCAAGGACAGCTGCCATGTCTGGTGAGCATTGGCACAGACACGGGGAAGAGGATGGTGATCCACAGTGGTTCTTTCCCTGGTATGTACTGGCCGGTGAGATCTTCAGCAGCCACCGAACCTTTCAGACGCTGGCAATATGCTTGGTGGGCATTAAACAAAAAAGTTGCCTATGCTTTGTATATGTCACTTTCTGGTACAGCAAATGAATGTTGCAATGCTTCGGTAACTTATAGCACAACACCACGACTATTGCGCGAGGTTCGTGCAAGCATGAAATATATCGACTAGGGTTGTGGGTTGTGCGTTCACTGAATTCCGAGATGGGGCCGATCTGATGAATGGTTTGAAGTTACTTTCGCATGCCTCTGGTGTTGCTGCGTTTGGGTCATTGGATAGGAAAAAAATATGTGTTTTCAACGTCCAGGGCTTCACTAAGTGTGCACAGCTTCCGAGTTGCCATTTTGCACTGCTCCCCGGCCCTGATACGTGCAACCGTACCGCTATCAACAACTGTAATCGGCAGCTACTGCACGCGAGGTCAGGTCAAGTGTCGGGGCTCCGCCTGTCCTGTGGTGACATCAACGCCGAGTCCACCAGCACCACCCACGCCCGACGTGAGTCTCAGCCGTACCGGCCAATCCGGTATGGCTAGTAATGTGCACGCTTGGTACGGCAGACGTCGAGAAACCCCAACAAGAGTAGGAAACTGCCGACTTGGCTGCATCGCCCCAAATGAGACGCGAGCTGAGATGCACCGGAAAATGCTAGTTGAAACAAATAACCACCCTCAAAATGAGATAAAAACCTGCCCACATAACGTGTCAGTAGTTCGGACGTTTGGTGCAATTCGATGTCTATTTACGAATTCTCGAGTACTTGCGCGGTTCGAAAAAAAACCGATGGAGGAAACCAAAGCTGAACTGACTCTAGAGACACATTAAGTTGGTAGAGAAATAGCATTATTTCCATGATTTTCCATGGTGGTGAACATTAGGTAGAAGAAACCAAGTATCAAATTGACCTTCATTGACAAGGAAAAAAGAAATTGAGTAAAACGAGGATACATTCGCAACCCGATATGTATTTCTCATCGTGTGCTAAGTTGAATGCTTGTATTTCCCACCTGTGCTACTCCCGACTATGGTCTAGAACGAAAGTTGGACACTCCGGCTTGTCTGACCTGCCTTTCATAACGATGCATCAACTCCTTTAAGGCGCACATCGAAGTGATTAAATCCTATTTCGCGACCAAAATGGGCAAGACATTGGGCGAAAAATGTCACTAGGTGACGCTGTTTTGTTGACCGAAGCCAGCGCGTCATCCGGCTGGATTACGAGAGCAAATCATGCAGCATAAAAGCGTCGTCATCTACGATGGAATGCCCAAGTGCTGCCCTGTTCGACTCGCTCACAACACTGCGAAGTCATCGTTTCTCAAGTTGCCGAATATATATATATATATATATATATATATATATATATATATATATATTTATTTCTTTCTTTCTTTCTTTCTTTCTTTCTTTATTTCTTTATTTATTTATGTGTGTGTGTGTGTGTGTGTGTGTGTGTGTGTGTGTGTGTGTGTGTGTGTGTGTGTGTGTGTGTGTGTGTGTGTGTGTGCGTATGCACGCATGTGTTCGCCCCTCCCACCACCCCACCACAGCCACGTGCGCGTGCCATTCGGTCTGGTGACCTCAGCTCGGGTCCGTCACGTGTTTGTCCTCCGGCAGGCGGCCAAACCACCGATCACGCTGCAGGTCTGCAAGCCCGGCTGGAGCCGCTGGGTCAACCGGAACCGGCCGCTGCCCTACACCAGACCCAACGACGTGGAGCGAATCCCGTCCTTCGTCGAGCCGGTAATGTTGCCAGCTGCGACTGCAGTCGACGCACGTGGCTTGTCACTTGTTTGCATTGCAAAGCCATGCCTGGTGCCGTTCCTGGCGGAATGTGCGGGCGAGCAGCTGGCCATATCCCCAGATCGTGGATTAAGCTAAAAACGCTAAATTGTGTCGCCAAGTGATCTTCTCGAATAAGTGTAATGCAGTACTTTATACTGCAATACCGTACTGTGATCATTCTTAGCAGTTGGCGTGCCCTGACATCGATCATTGCAGAGGCTATTAAGTCGTGGTCAATGATGTTGCTTTTGGCGACTTGAACATCGGTGGTGGAATCGGACTGATGAGAGTCGGGTTAGCGCCAGGACCTGTTGGTGAGGATATCCGACTGGCTCAATGAAAGGTCAGTTTAGCAGCTGCATATATGATGCCACTTCTGGCTTGGTCGGCTGAAGGGTGTCCAAGTTGGTGTCGCTGAAGATGCAAGTCGGCTTGCTTTTATCGAGGACGTGCGTCTGCTGACAGTGTATGTCGTGAATTGCAGCTGACGGTGTATATTTGCCGGTTGCAGATTGATCAGGTGGACGCTTTGGTGTCGGTGGTTGATCTGGTGCCTGGGTCCAGCGATCAGGTCAATGGCAGACTGACCTTTGTCCAGAAGTCTGCAGAAGAACCTCTGGTTATTTCTGGTGAGACTCCTCTGCCGGTAATGTCCAAATAGTGCCCTATGTGTACACAGTTGACATACATCTGTTTCTATTGAATTTCCGTACATACCATTGTGAGTTATATGTGTCGTTATTTCTGTTGTTGATAGATAATTGTCCAATAATGAAAATCATGCTATCTCAGCCAAAAAAAGACACCCACTTTCCGAGCTACCAATTTTTTTGTGGAAAAAGAGCATTCATTTTCCATATGCACCCTTGGTCTGTCGGCCGGTAAACTCTGGCATGACGTCACCGACAGGCGAGATCACCGGTCTGACTCCCGGCAAGCACGGCTTCCACGTGCACGCCAAGGGTCGCACCGGCGACCAGTGCCGCGACGCCGGCGGCCACTTCAACCCAGCCGGCGTCGGCCACGGCGACGTCGCCAGCGCCGTCAGGCACGTCGGCGACCTGGGCAACATCGTGGCCGACCGCAGCGGCCTGGCGCTGGTCAGCCTCACCGTGCCGGCCGGCAAAACCAGGTGCGCAGCCCGAAACAGGTGTCGGGCGCAGCGGCCGGACTGAGCGCTGCACAGCCGGCCGGCCGCTCCACACGCGGCACGGCTCAGGCCAGGTGGACGACACAGCGCCGGTGGACGACACAGCGCCGGTGGACGACACAGCGCCGGTGGCACGGCTCAGGCCAGGTGTTCGACACAGCGCCGGTGGACGACACAGCGCCGGTGGCACGGCTCAGGCCAGGTGTTCAACACAGCGCCGGTGGACGACACAGCGCCGGTGGCACGGCTCAGCGCCAGGTGGCCGACACAGCGCCGGTGGACGACACAGCGCCGGTGGACGACACAGCGCCGGTGGACACGGCTAGGCGGTGTTCGACACAGCGCCGGTGGCCGACACAGCGCCGGTGGCACGGCTCAGGCCAGGTGTTCAACACAGCGCCGGTGGACGACACAGCGCCGGTGGACGACACAGCGCCGGTGGACGACACAGCGCCGGTGGACGACACAGCGCCGGTGGACGACACAGCGCCGGTGGACGACACAGCGCCGGTGGACGACACAGCGCCGGTGGCACGGCTCAGGCCAGGTGTACGACACAGCGCCGGTGGACGACACAGCGCCGGTGGACGACACAGCGCCGGTGGCACGGCTCAGGCCAGGTGTTCGACACAGCGCCGGTGGACGGAACACTGAATGTCGTATCGCGCTGCCGAAGCTACTCATCTCACACCAGATACTCAGCCAACATCCGGTACACGCGGGCACACCAGCCGCCGGTACCGAGCCGGTCGCACGCCTTGTTGACGGATCGCGAGCGAGACATAGCTAGGTGCATCTCTTCATATTTGGAAGTGTTGTGGAGTTGGTATCGGTACACTCAGTGAGCCTCGTGGCATTTCACATCCAACCCAGGCATTATTATACTGAGCACTGAAGCAACGTGGTCTGTAAAATGATGCCATGCATGTTTTAATTTATCCCATCTCGTCACATCGTATCTTATCAGATATAAATTAGCAGTAGCACACCCACTCTCGTGATCCTCATGCACATGTCAAACGTGGATTGTGCCTCCATCCAGTCAACTTGCTGAAATGTCGCACATGCGGTGGTGCTATTTGTGGATGCAGTGTGTTATGACCTCCATGCGTATGGTCCACATTTGCAGGGACCGCGTGAAGCCTGCGTTCATGACGTCTGTCCGTGGGGACCATGTGCGTGACCTCTGAGCGGCCTACTAATGTGACCCGCAGTCTGTTCGGAGACCAGAGTGTGGTGGGTCTGGCGCTGGTTGTGCACGCCGGCGCAGACGACCTGGGCAGGGGCGGCGACGCCGGCAGTCGGGCCACGGGCAACGCTGGCGGACGATTGGCCTGCGGCATCATTCGGGTCAGTGGAGACGGTGGTCCAGATCCAGGGGCGCGGGAACCGAGAGCTCAGAGGGGCTGCGCCTCCACCAACTTTGAACGAGTCCATGTCCATAGAGTCCATGTGAACATGTCCATAGAGTCCATGCCCATAGAGTCCATGTCGATAGAGTCCATGTGAACATGTCCATAGAGTCCATGTGAACACGTCCATAGAGTCCATGTGAACATGTCCATAGAGTCCATGTCCATGTGAACATGTCCATAGAGTCCATGCCCATAGAGTCAACAGCATTGATTCTATGGATGTTGCATGGAAATAATCGACTTCAAAATGGCCCCTTCCTGCGAAATTTGAGACGGTTCCGGTGTCACTATCCAGCTGGGAAGGTGGTCTGGGTCTGTGTGGGCAGTGGCTCGTGTTTGCGGAGAGGTAGTCCGGATCTATGAGGGAGGTGGCCCGGAGCAGAATCCGGAGCTGAGCTGGGTCAGTGGGCAACGGATCCGGGCCAGTACGATCAGCCAATCCAGCCACACGTCTGGGCGGGACAGACGGCACTGCTGGATTCCAGTCAGAAGAGGATGCCTACCGATGCACTCAAGACTTGCCTATGTACTGCCATATAGTGCTTAATTATACTGCAACTAATGACCTTTTCGAACGGGCAGACCTTATATAACGTTGTTGGAAATTTTCGTTAGTTAAGTTTATGGTCTCTCATTAAAGTGCATATTTGGAGCCCATTGTTGACGCTGACGTAGAGAACTCTGTGTGTAACCCAGCTGCATATTTATTTTTACCCACATATGGTTTTGAGTAGCCGATTGCTTGCATGGGCGAATGTTACGGTCTGCTGTGCTTGCCATACTTTCTATAGCCTCACCCTGCTACTTCCACATTTGGTCCAACATAACAACCCGCAAATTTGGTCCGACACGACAACCTGCACGTTTAGTCCAACACAACAATCTGCAGATTTTGTCCGACACGACAACCTGCACAATTGGTCCGACACGACCACCTGCACGTTTGGTCCGACACAAAACCTTCACCTTTGGTCCGACACGACAGCCTGCACCTTGGTCCGACACAGCAGCCTGCACATTTGATCCGAGTCGACAACCTGCACATTTGGTCCGACACGACAACCTGCACCTTGATCCGACACGACAACCTGCACCTTGATCCGACAGAGGGCGTACGACGCCAGCACGGGGCCCGCCTTCTGCGCCGACAATCAGGTGACGAACGTGCGCTGTCGGACGGCCGGCACCAACCTGCCGCTGTCGGCGACCGGAGACGAGGTCACCTGTAGCCTGGAGAGCGGCCTCGTCTGTCGCTCTGACTTCACCTGCCAGGACTACGAGCTGCAGGTGTTCTGCGACTGCAGTGAGTGAACCTGCCAGGACTACGAGCTGCAGCTGTTCTGCGACTGCCGTGAGTGACGAGTTGTTCTCCAGATGCTCTGCAACTGCACCAACAGATAATTGTTCTGCTCGTCTAGTAATTAAACCTCGTCCGGTTGGGGCATCTTTCTAAGTTCACTCCACCTCTACCTTACCAGATATTTCGCGATTGTGGAAAAACGTGTCCACGTAATGTGCCTACATTTTCGTACCCTTTCTGACATCTTTTGCACCTCTTGGTAAGCGGTTTTACGTGGGGTCACCTCAGATCATTGATCTATGTCACGTCAGAGATCAACGTCCAAAAGAAACCTTTCCACGATCCCCTCTCGCCCACCTTTCCACGGCACACATTTACACGTCATCTGCGAAGGCATCGGACGGTTGAGAAATTTGGCGAGAGGTCAGGCGAGAAATACGTGGCGGCGGTGATGGCTGCGGTCGCCGTCCGACACCTGCCACGTGGCGCACCACTCTCAGTCAGACACCAGGGCGTCCGGCTGACGACTCTGCTGCCCTCCGTGCAGGCATCGAGCCGACCGAGCTGCCGCCGACCGAGGCTCCGCCGCCGGTGCAGCCGCCCGCGGCGTGCGTCACCGACGCCTGGACACCCTGGATGAGCGCACACACTCCGGCTCCCGGGGACTGGGTGAGTGGCACCGACGTCTGACACCCTGGATGAGCGCACACACTCCGGCTCCCGGGGACTGGGTGAGTGACACCGACGTCTGGACACCCTGGATGAGCGCACACACTCCGGCTCCCGGGGACTGGGTGAGTGGCACCGACGTCTGGACACCCTGGATGAGCGCACACACTCCGGCTCCCGGGGACTGGGTGAGTGGCACCGACGTCTGACACCCTGGATGAGCGCACACACTCCGGCTCCCGGGGACTGGGTGAGTGGCACCGACGTAACCCTGAGGTCTGACACCCTGGATGAGCGCACACACTCCGGCTCCCGGGGACTGGGCACTACCTCGGGCTGGGTGAGTGACACCGACGTCTGGACACCCTGGATGAGCGCACACACTCCGACTCCCGGGGACTGGGTGAGTGGCACCGACGTCTGACACCCTGGATGAGCGCACACACTCCGGCTCCCGGGGACTGGGTGAGTGGCACCGACGTCTGACACCCTGGATGAGCGCACACACTCCGGCTCCCGGGGACTGGGTGAGTGGCACCGACGTCTGGACACCCTGGATGAGCGCACACACTCCGGCTCCCGGGGACTGGGTGAGTGGCACCGACGTCTGACACCCTGGATGAGCGCACACACTCCGGCTCCCGGGGACTGGGTGAGTGGCACCGACGTCTGACACCCTGGATGAGCGCACACACTCCGGCTCCCGGGGACTGGGTGAGTGACACCGACGTCTGGACACCCTGGATGAGCGCACACACTCCGGCTCCCGGGGACTGGGTGAGTGACACCGACGTCTGGACACCCTGGATGAGCGCACACACTCCGGCTCCCGGGGACTGGGTGAGTGGCACCGACGTCTGACACCCTGGATGAGCGCACACACTCCGGCTCCCGGGGACTGGGTGAGTGGCACCGACGTCTGACACCCTGGATGAGCGCACACACCCCGGCTCCCGGGGACTGGGTGAGTGACACCGACGTCTGGACACCCTGGATGAGCGCACACACTCCGGCTCCCGGGGACTGGGTGAGTGGCACCGACGTCTGACACCCTGGATGAGCGCACACTCCGGCTCCCGGGGACTGGGTGAGTGGCACCGACGTCTGGACACCCTGGATGAGCGCACACACCTCCGGCTCCCGGGGACTGGGTGAGTGACACCGACGTCTGGACACCCTGGATGAGCGCACACACTCCGGCTCCCGGGGACTGGGTGAGTGGCACCGACGTCTGGACACCCTGGATGAGCGCACACACCCCGGCTCCCGGGGACTGGGTGAGTGACACCGACGTCTGGACACCCTGGATGAGCGCACACACTCCGGCTCCCGGGGACTGGGTGAGTGACACCGACGTCTGGACACCCTGGATGAGCGCACACCTCCCGATGGGTGTGACACCGACGTCTGACACCCTGATGCGCACTCCGGCTCCCGGGGACTGGGTGAGTGACACCGACGTCTGGACACCCTGGATGAGCGCACACACTCCGGCTCCCGGGGACTGGGTGAGTGACACCGACGTCTGGACACCCTGGATGAGCGCACACACCCCGGCTCCCGGGGACTGGGTGAGTGACACCGACGTCTGGACACCCTGGATGAGCGCACACACTCCGGCTCCCGGGGACTGGGTGAGTGGCACCGACGTCTGACACCCTGGATGAGCGCACACCCCCCCCCCCCGGGGGGGGGGGGGGGGGAACGACGGACACCCTATAGCCACACTCCGGCTCCCGGGGACTGGGTGAGTGACACCGACGTCTGGACACCCTGGATGAGCGCACACACTCCGGCTCCCGGGGACTGGGTGAGTGACACCGACGCCTGGGCAATCTGGATGAGTGTGCTCACACCGTCTCCCGGTGACTGGGTGCGTGACAGCAGGTAGGACACTCTGAGAGCACGCCGGCGTGTTTCTGCACATGCGCGATTATCTGACGGTGGACGTAGTTGCCCCGGTACGTGGAATCGACTCACCCGGTGTCACCCCTGCTGTGGCGTAGTCATGCGATAGTATCACGAAGGAGGAACATTTTCACCGACGGGGGCTACCGAAAATGTTCCTGTCTGTGTCGGCGCGCGACTCAGGCGATTCTTCTGCAATTATTCGACGAGAGGAATTATATGGACGATTGTCGTGTTGCTATGGAAACAAAACGTGTGCGCCACGCACTGCTGACTTAGGTTCGCCTCATTGCGCAGACGGACTATTGGCCGTATGACTGACTGAGCCACTCACCTCCACGTGTCGTACTGAGTCAGTCGGCACCGCTGCTTCGCGGGCCGGCCGGCAGCTGCGGCGGCAGCCGCAAACCTAACCGGCCGCTGGTGGCGGCAGACCGACTTCGAGGACGTCCGGTCGCTGCGAGCCGAACACTCGTTTTGCAAGGACCACTTCATCAGCGCCATAGAGTGTCGCACCAAGCTGGGACGGCGCGACATCACCAAAGTGGGCGGCGGCGCCGTGTGTGACCTCAACCACGGCCTCGTCTGCTCCGACGCGCTCGGCTGTAAGACCCGCTGCCAGTGCATGGAGCGCCAGCTGGCTTTAAGCATGAAATGTTCATATATATATATATATATACATATATTTGTGTGTATGTATGTGTTCCTTTCTTTATTTGTATGCATTAATTTAATACGTATCGTTTATGGGTTGGCAATCCAGAGCAGAGTCTTGCGCTTTGGGGTAGCTTGTTGTGTGCCAGGTCCACCAGAACCACCTGGTGTGGAAACTCCAGTTCAGCAGCAGAATGTGACCAAGAGCTTAACGTCCTGCCCGTCAGCGCTCCGGTACGTCCGTTGCCGTTGCCGTTGCCGTGCCGTTGCTGTTGCTGTTGCCGTTGCCGTGCCGTTGCTGTTGCCTTGCCGTGGCCGTGGCCGTTGCCGTGGTCGTCGCCGTGCCGTTCCTAGCCTTATCGAGCTAGTTCATTGGCTGATATAGTGTTTTAGCATATTGTCCAGTTAGTGTATTAATTTATATTACTGGAAAGACGAAGGACCGGCTCAATCGACATGTTCTTCCGCAGACTGCGACGACTTCGAGGTACGCTTCTTCTGCAACTGCGATGAGCCAGTAGCGCCGCCGAGACCGATTGTGCCAGACGATGCGGAATCGTGCTCGGCTTTGGTTCCACTCTCGCAGCACGAGACCGACTGCCACAAGTTCTACCAGTGTGTGCCCCATCAAGGAAAGGTCAGTTCCACGTCGTCGTGGTCAATACTGCGCTCCAGGCTCAAACTCAACTTCACTAAGCACGAACACGGCATGTGACAGAGTTGTTCACCGCTGATGTTATGATACTGATCACCTAAACACACATACGCGGGACGATGCACCGCCACTAAGGGTGCAACATATTGTGCTGCAAAATGCACGAATCGGTTGGGAACGTATAGCTGATACTGAAGTCATTGTCAAGTGGTCAGCCAAATAAGTCTTCTATTGCGCTCATTTTATGTGTGTGTGTGTGCTTATAAGATTGCCCTTTCCAGAAGATTCGTGTTGCCATTATGAAGCGGAAGTCGGCTGTTGGCTGTGTATATGCGTGGTATAAATGCCAGCCTAGTCCAGGCACACTTTACCTTCTCCATGGACCTGGAACACCCGACCTCTGACTGAGACACCCCGCACACCTGACTGCTGACTCAGGCACCACATATGTTTGCTCCGTGATCCGGACCTGCTTCAGGCACCCCGTATACCTGTCCCCCTCCGACTCAGGAACCTCGCGCACTTGATCCCTGCACCACCAGGCATGCCACACACCTGACCCCTGACGCAGACCGCCCACCCTCCTCACCAGTCACCCAGGCACCTCGTACACCTGATCCCTACACCAGGCGTCCCACACACCTGACCCCTGACGCAGACCGCCCACCCTCCTCACCAGTCGCCCAGGCACCTCGTACACCTGATCCATACACCAGGCGTCCCACACACCTGACCCCTGACGCAGACCACCCGTCCTCCTCACCAGTCACCCAGGCACCTCGTGCACCTGATCCCTACACCAGGCGTCCCACACACCTGACCCCTGACGCAGACCACCCGTCCTCCTCACCAGTCACCCAGGCACCTCGTGCACCTGATCCCTACACCAGGCGTCCCACACCTGACCCTGACGCAGACCACCCGTCCTCCTCACCAGTCATCCAGGCACCTCGTGCACCTGATCCCTACACCAGGCGTCCCACACACCTGACCCCTGACGCAGACCACCCGTCCTCCTCACCAGTCGCCCAGACACCTCGTGCACCTGATCCCTACACCAGGCGTCCTCACACCTGACCCCTGACGCAGACCACCCGTCCTCCTCACCAGTACCCAGGCACCTCGTACACCTGATCCCTACACCAGGCGTCCTACACACCTGACCCCTGACGCAGACCACCCACCATCCTCACCAGTCACCCAGGCACCTCGTGCACCTGATCCCTACACCAGGCGTCCCACACACCTGACCCCTGACGCAGACCACCCGTCCTCCTCACCAGTCACCCAGGCACCTCGTACACCTGATCCCTACACCAGGCGTCCTACACACCTGACCCCTGACGCAGACCACCCGTCCTCCTCACCAGTCATCCAGGCACCTCGTGCACCTGATCCCTACACCAGGCGTCCCACACCTGACCCCTGACGCAGACCACCCGTCCTCCTCACCAGTCACCCAGGCACCTCGTACACCTGATCCCTACACCAGGCGTCCCACACCTGACCCCTGACGCAGACCACCCGTCCTCCTCACCAGTCACCCAGGCACCTCGTGCACCTGATCCATACACCAGGCGTCCCACACACCTGACCCCTGACGCAGACCACCCGTCCTCCTCACCAGTCACCCAGGCACCTCGTGCACCTGATCCATACACCAGGCGTCCTACACACCTGACCCCTGACGCAGACCACCCGTCCTCCTCACCAGTCACCCAGGCACCTCGTGCACCTGATCCCTACACCAGGCGTCCCACACACCTGACCCCTGACGCAGACCACCCGTCCTCCTCACCAGTCACCCAGGCACCTCGTACACCTGATCCCTACACCAGGCGTCCCACACACCTGACCCCTGACGCAGACCACCCGTCCTCCTCACCAGTCATCCAGGCACCTCGTACACCTGATCCCTACACCAGGCGTCCCACACACCTGACCCCTGACGCAGACCACCCGTCCTCCCCACCAGTCACCCAGGCACCTCGTACACCTGATCCCTACACCAGGCATGCCACACACCTGACCCCTGACGCAGACCGCCCACCCTCCTCACCAGTCGCCCAGGCACCTCGTACACCTGATCCCTACACCAGGCGTCCCACACACCTGACCCCTGACGCAGACCACCCGTCCTCCTCACCAGTCATCCAGGCACCTCGTGCACCTGATCCATACACCAGGCGTCCCACACACCTGACCCCTGACGCAGACCACCCGTCCTCCTCACCAGTCACCCAGGCACCTCGTACACCTGATCCCTACACCAGGCGTCCCACACACCTGACCCCTGACGCAGACCACCCGTCCTCCTCACCAGTCATCCAGGCACCTCGTGCACCTGATCCCTACACCAGGCGTCCCACACACCTGACCCCTGACGCAGACCACCCGTCCTCCTCACCAGTCGCCCAGGCACCTCGTACACCTGATCCCTACACCAGGCGTCCCACACACCTGACCCCTGACGCAGACCACCCGTCCTCCTCACCAGTCACCCAGGCACCTCGTACACCTGATCCATACACCAGGCGTCCACACACCTGACCCCTGACGCAGACCACCCGTCCTCCTCACCAGTCACCCAGGCACCTCGTGCCTGATCCATACACCAGGCGTCCCACACCTGACCCTGACGCAGACCGCCCGTCCTCCTCACCAGTCATCCAGGCACCTCGTGCACCTGATCCCTACACCAGGCGTCCCACACCTGACCCCTGACGCAGACCACCCGTCCTCCTCACCAGTCATCCAGGCACCTCGTACACCTGATCCCTACACCAGGCGTCACACACCTGACCCTGACGCAGACCACCCGTCCTCCCACCAGTCCCAGGCACCTCGTGCCCTGATCCATACACCAGGCGTCCCACACCTGACCCCTGACGCAGACCGCCCGCCCTCCTCACCAGTCGCCCAGGCACCTCGTACACCGATCCCTACACCAGGCGTCCACACCTGACCCCTGACGCAGACCACCCGTCCTCCCCACCAGTCACCCAGGCACCTCGTGCACCTGATCCATACACCAGGCGTCCACACACCTGACCCCTGACGCAGACCACCCGTCCTCCCCACCAGTCACCCAGGCACCTCGTACCTGATCCCTACACCAGGCGTCCCACACACCTGACCCTGACGCAGACCACCGTCCTCCTACCAGTATCCAGGCACCTCGTGACCTGATCCCTACACCAGGCGTCCCACACACCTGACCCTGACGCAGACCACCGTCCTCCTACCAGTGCCCAGGCACCTCGTAACCTGATCCCTACACCAGGCGTCCACACCTGACCCTGACGCAGACCACCCGTCCTCCTCACCAGTCATCCAGGCACCTCGTACACCTGATCCATACACCAGGCGTCCCACACACCTGACCCCTGACGCAGACCACCCGTCCTCCTCACCAGTCATCCAGGCACCTCGTGCACCTGATCCATACACCAGGCGTCCACACACCTGACCCCTGACGCAGACCGCCCGTCCTCCTCACCAGTCATCCAGGCACCTCGTGCACCTGATCCCTACACCAGGCGTCCCACACACCTGACCCCTGACGCAGACCACCGTCCTCCTCACCAGTCATCCAGGCACCTCGTACACCTGATCCCTACACCAGGCGTCCACACCTGACCCTGACGCAGACCACCCGTCCTCCTCACCAGTCATCCAGGCACCTCGTGCCCTGATCCATACCCAGGCGTCCACACCTGACCCTGACGCAGACCACCCGTCCTCCTCACCAGTCATCCAGGCACCTCGTGCACCTGATCCCTACACCAGGCGTCCCACACCTGACCCTGACGCAGACCACCCGTCCTCCTCACCAGTCGCCCAGGCACCTCGTGCACCTGATCCCTACACCAGGCGTCCCACACACCTGACCCCTGACGCAGACCACCCGTCCTCCTCACCAGTCATCCAGGCACCTCGTGCACCTGATCCCTCACCAGGCGTCCACCTGCCCTCGCGCCCCCTCGCGGTCGCCTGTCCTCCGGTCCCTGCCCCTGCCGACCCCCGCCTCCTCCTCCCCGGCACCTCGTGCCTTCCTACCAGGCTCTGACCCTGACGGCCCCCGTCCTCCTACCATCCAGGCTCCTTCCCTCGGCTCCCTGCCCTGACGCAGACCCCGTCCTCTCCGGCCGCCTCGTCCTCCCCGGCTGCCCTCCCTGCAGCCCCCTCCACCGCCGGCACCTGTCGCCTCGGCCCTCCCTGCGCCCTCCTCTCCTCCCAGGCCTTGACCTGTCTCCGGCGTCCCCCCTCCCCTGCGCCCCCGTCCCCCCCTCCCAGGCACCTCGTCACCTGATCCCTACCCAGGCGTCCCAACCTGACCCCTGACGCAGACCACCCGTCCTCCCACCAGTCACCCAGGCACCTCGTGCACCTGTCCATCACCAGGCGTCACACCCTGACCCTGACGCAGACCACCGTCCTCCTCACCAGTACCCAGGCACCTCTGACCTGATCCCTCACCGGCGTCCCACACACCTGCCCTGACGCGACCACCCGTCCTCCCACCAGTCCCGGCACCTCGTCCTGATCCCTACACCAGGCGTCCACACCTGACCCCTGACGCAGACCACCCGTCCTCCCCACCAGTCACCCAGGCACCTCGTGACCTGATCCATACACCAGGCGTCCCACACCTGACCCTGACGCAGACCACCCGTCCTCCCCACCAGTCACCCAGGCACCTCGTGCACCTGATCCCTACACCAGGCGTCCCACACCTGACCCTGACGCAGACCACCCGTCCTCCCCACCAGTCACCCAGGCACCTCGTGACCTGATCCCTACACCAGGCGTCCCACACACCTGACCCCTGACGCAGACCACCCACCCTCCTCACCAGTCATCCAGGCACCTCGTGCACCTGATCCATACACCAGGCGTCCCACACCTGACCCTGACGCAGACCACCCGTCCTCCTCACCAGTCATCCAGGCACCTCGTGCACCTGATCCATACACCAGGCGTCCCACACACCTGACCCCTGACGCAGACCACCCGTCCTCCTCACCAGTCATCCAGGCACCTCGTGCACCTGATCCCTACACCAGGCGTCCCACACCTGACCCCTGACGCAGACCACCCGTCCTCCCCACCAGTCACCCAGGCACCTCGTGCACCTGATCCATACACCAGGCGTCCCACACCTGACCCTGACGCAGACCACCCGTCCTCCTCACCAGTCACCCAGGCACCTCGTGCACCTGATCCCTACACCAGGCGTTCCACACACCTGACCCCTGACGCAGACCACCCGTCCTCCTCACCAGTCATCCAGGCACCTCGTGCACCTGATCCCTACACCAGGCGTTCCACACACCTGACCCCTGACGCAGACCACCCGTCCTCCTCACCAGTCGCCCAGACACCGAGCGCCTGTGCCGCCAGATCGAGAAGACGTGCGGCGCCGACATGATGTTCAACCCGAGCGCCGGCGTGTGCGACTACCCGGCCGCGGTGGCCAAGGTGCGGCCCGAGTGTGGCCCCACCACCACCCCGGGCCCCATGGTCCACTGCGACGAGCTGCACCCAGTGCGCGCGCACCCGACCGACTGCCACCAGTACTACCAGTGCGTGCGCACCGCAAACGACGAGCTCAACGAGGTGCGTGCGCGCCGGCCGGCGGCGGCTGACGCGTGTCGGCAGTGTCAGCTGACGTGCCTGTCGGCTGACATGCTTCCCTGGTGCGTTCTTGAGGATCTTGGGTATATGGGCGTAGGTAAGTGTGTGTGTGTGTGTGTGTGTGGGTGGGGACGCTCCCGACTTTTCGTGGTCGTTAACCATTTGCTCTGTTTGACAAAACAACGGTGGTCACTCCGCTTTTGGCCGGCGTTGCGTCGCCCATGGCCACTTGGGATGTGGTGATAGGCGCGGTGTGGGTGGCAGGCCGACGTCGGCGGCTGGTGTCAGTCGTCAGTCGCTCCCGGCCGGACTTCGGCGGCCGCCCAGCTGCCGGAACTGATCTGGCAGCGTGGAAACGAAGGCCACGCAGTATTTTCACCGTCAAAGATCCTGCGCCGCGGCTTTCGAGCACCACACGCCAGGGGCGGATTCAGAAATTGTCATTCGATGCAAGCGCCAGTGCAAAAGTGCCCCTGGAGGGCAACCTTTGGCTGAAAATTAGTTGAGCGGGGGTGGGGGAGGGGGTGTACTGGAGCACACTGAAGGGACGCCTTTTTCCCCTCTCATGAGGGCATCTTTTCCTTCCAATGGGCCTATTCCTCTCGGAGTTACGCCTCTGGCTGCAAATTTTGAAGGGGAGGTACGCACGAGCCTTACTGGAGGAGGCGCTACCTTCCATGGGGACACATGTCCCCAGTGTCCCTGCCACACGTGAGCTCTGACGCTTGTCGCTGACCGCCGTTTCGCAGTACCTGCGCTCGTGTGGTCCGCACATGATGTACAACCCGGACACCATGACGTGCGACTCGATCGGCAACGTGCTGAACATCCGACCAGACTGCGGCGACGAACTCGAGCATCGCACCCCGCCCACCGATGCACCCTTGGTCTCCACCGCTCACCGTACGTAGCGAGCCTGCAGACCACGCCCCCTTCCCCTGGTCTGCACCACTCACCGTACGTAGCGAGTCTTCAGCCCACGTCTCGTTCCTGGGGTATCCACCACTCACCGTACGTACAGTCTTGAGCTTCAGACTACGCCCGCTTCCGATCTCTATTGCTCACTTTATTGGATCTTTCTTGATGTCTAGAGGCGCATATCAGCATAAGTCTTACTCGTGGTGATTTCACTGTCCAGCCGGTATGCTTGAATCGAATCAGTATGCTGTTCATACCACTCCTGCATGTCCATGTTTCGTGTAGTATCACATTAATGCTGCGGTCAGTCACCTTAACATTTCACGGCCACAAGTGGCCGTCAGTGGTCAGCATTTTGACACTAAGCTCGCACGCACTACTGGCGGTAGCCTTGCTCCGTGTGCCTGCCCTGTCGTGCTGCAGCGTGCTGCGCCTCACGCTCACTCAGCCAGTGTCGTGCAGCGTGCTGCGCCTCACGCTCACTCAGCCAGTGTCGTGCAGCGTGCCGCGCCTCACGCTCACTCAGCCAGTGTCGTGCAGCGTGCTGCGCCTCACGCTCACTCAGCCAGTGTCGTGCAGCGTGCCGCGCCTCACGCTCACTCAGCCAGTGTCGTGCAGCGTGCCGCGCCTCACGCTCACTCAGCCAGTGTCGTGCAGCGTGCCGCGCCTCACGCTCTCTCAGCCAGTGTCGTGCAGCGTGCCGCGCCTCACGCTCACTCAGCCAGTGTCGTGCAGCGTGCCGCGCCTCACGCTCTCTCAGCCAGTGTCGTGCAGCGTGCCGCGCCTCACGCTCTCTCAGCCAGTGTCGTGCAGCGTGCCGCGCCTCACGCTCACTCAGCCAGTGTCGTGCAGCGTGCTGCGCCTCACGCTCACTCCTTGCAGCCTGTCCGATTGACCAAACGTGGGACGACTGCCGGATCCGGTGCGACCAGCTGTGCCACTACTTCAGCGGCTTCCTGGTGTCGCGAGGCTTCTGCCAGGTGGGTCACCAGACGGCGCCGCCTTCGCCAGACGGTTCATCGATACGATCGGTCTTGTGGGCAGTGCTTGTCAGTCAACGCAATCCTGTGCGCTATGCTGGGCCAATCACCGAAAACGGTCGGCTCGAATAAAGTGGTCTCCCTCATTGGTTGTTGCTGGTGCTGCTCGCTGCTCCCGTTGCTGATGCCGATCCCATCCTGGACTGAAAGTCCACCTGCATTCAGCTCTCAGGAAGGAAAGGACCATTGGTGGAACTATCTTTGTTCTGAAATTGTCTACGTGTATGGACCCGAGAGAAGTTGTCAGTTTGAATTCACCACCGAATTACTAGTTTAAGCACGAGTTAATGACGCCTGGGGCGTTTATCGCATGTCAACTGGGCGGGAATTTCCAACACAATCCTCTGGCTACCCATCCAGACGTTGTGCCATTTTTGTCCTGCCTCTCCAACTTGTTGAATTATTCTTGATAAATGTGCTCTTTCTCCTCAGAATGCGTGTCATTTTCCACCAAAACTACCCATCCAGTGGCTATGCATCGAAAACAAATCCCGGTATCCGCCTGGTGTCGCATCCAGTTTGGATGTGCATGCCGTTAACACTGCACATTTACATGGTATCGCAACACTCTCAAATGGCAGAAGAACCTTTAATCACATAGTCATGCCAACCGACCGACATTCTCGTCTCATATTGTCCTGTCAGCATGCTTCTGCGAGAACCACTCATCAGTTCACGTTCGGCCCACGCGACGAGCACGCGGCTCGGTCCCGCTTCTGCCACCACCTTCGAGCACTTGGCGTCGTGACCGCGGGCTGTGACCGCGCCGTGACCTCTGGTGTGACCTCTGGCGATGTCGACAGGTGAAGGACGCCTGCAAGCCGGGCTGCATGGACGAGCACCTGGCCTACCAGGGCTGCCCCGCCGGGTTCTCGTGGAAGGACGAGGGGCGGTGTGTGAAGATCTACGACTGCAACTGCCGGCTGCCCAACGGGAAACCACTGGGGGTAGGCAGCGGGTGCAGTCGGTGCGACTCCGGCGTGACCGGGCGCGACTCTCAATGCGCTGAAGTACCAGGGACTACCGTGGACTCTAAGTTCACATTCAGTCAGTCGTTCGCTGCAAGCAGTCAAGCGGACGAAGTGCTAGACAACAGCACAGGGTATCAGTGTTAGCTGCAGGTACCAGGAAAAGCAAATAGAAACTGCTGGCACCCGTAGAAGCCGGTTTGAGTATCGTTGGGGCTGCTCCACATAGTGGCTAGAACACTTTCGCAGCCTTCGAAGCTCCGCAATTTGTGAGCCTCCAGCTGGAAAGTTTCCTCGAATTGTGACGAAAGTTGCCTCCACCCGAGTTGTGGCGATACCTTTGGTCGCTCGAGGTTCACTAAGGACTGGATCTGCATTGCGATCCTGGGCGTCGGATTTGGCTGCACGGAAGCGTGGTTCGAGGTTCATGTGTGTGATCCGGAAGCGTGGTGCGAGCTGCATGTGTGTGATCCGGAAGCGTGGTGCAAGGTGCATGTGTGAGAGAGAGAGAGAAAGAGTGAGAGCGCGAGGAATGCTTAGGATAGTGCAAGCAAAAGAACATCCATATATTTCGTAAATGGTGGCCCGGTCCCATCAATTGCCATAGTGGAACAGTTCAGTTGATAGCCAGATAGATGACCACGTTCTCATTGGAGATTGATGTATCTCAAAGTTCCTAAGAAAGATTCAGCCTCTTTATCGGTTAGGGTGTACCAACGTACCTGGACAATCTCGTGGACGTACCTCTGGGTGACAAGCGTAAAAGGACGAGTGGACCCGATCGGCTTCACATCATATCAACTTTGAAGGGACTCGTCTGCGCCATTTGCCAATGGACAGCAGGAGCTCTGGTGGACACGGCGCTCGGCGACGCTCCGCACGTCGCAGCGTCCACGCCGCGACCTGCGTCACGACTGTGACCCGCTGTTCGTCCACAGCCAGGCCAGACGATCGTCGCGGAGGACGGCTGCTCCCGCACGCAGTGCCTCAACAACGAGCTGGTGGTCGACTCGACCGACTGTCGCACGACGGCGACGCCGACCGTGTCCACACACGCGCCGGTCACCACCGCCCCGCCGACTCCGTCGCCGCCTCCGTCGCCGGGTGAGGTGTCGAGGCGGGTGCCACTCTTGTGGCCGGTGGGAGTGTCAGGGCGGGTGCCACTCTTGTGGCCGGTGGGAGTGTCAGGGCGGGTGCCAATCTTGTGGCCGGTGGGAGTGTCAGGGCGGGTGCCACTCTTGTGGCCGGTGGGAGTGTCAGGGCGGGTGCCACTCTTGTGGCCGGTGGGAGTGTCAGGGCGTGTGCCACTCTTGTGGCCGGTGGGAGTGTTAGGGCGGGTGCCAATCTTGTGGCCGGTGGGAGTGTCAGGGCGGGTGCCAATCTTGTGGCCGGGTGAGGGTGTCTGGGCGGACGCCAATCTTGTGGCCGGGTGGGAGTGTCAGGGTGGACGCCAATCATGTGGCCGGGTGAGGGTGTCTCGGCGGACGCCAATCCTGTGGCCGGGTGGGAGTGTCAGAGCGGGCGCCCACCATGCGACAGGGGATGAGTAGTCTAGGGATGCGGTACTCGTCTCCCAACGGAAATATTGTGGGTTCGAATCCCGCCTGTCGCTACTCTTCGCCAATGACCAATCGGCGTGAGAGATTGGCGACGCTGTGTGATCTAACGGCCGATGACGTCACGAGCGAATACCCGTGAATACCATTCGTTAATACCATTCGTAAAGCGAATACCCACCGCCACCCATCATGTGACGACGCGAGTCGCCATTGTGGGCGTGTCGATCGTGTGTCGAAGTGACTCGTGAACTGTCACACGGCTAGCTACCGATGACGTCACCCAACGCGTGTCAGGACTGTACTTTGTACATTGTGCGGCGCTCACCAACGGCTGAAAAATGTCGCCATTGCACAGCAGATCCGGTCGCGGGCCTGGTGGTTAAGGCGAAACGCTAGACACTGATCAATGCCTGAACGAATATCGGGTTTGCATTGCTTTGAATGCATTTGAAAGGATCACTAAGTGCCACCAATATCTCACACTGGTGTGCCGCAGGTGGCGATATCACTGCAAGCATCAGAATCAGGAATGCACAACCACTGGCTTGGTAGAGAAAGCCTTCGCCCTTTTGTCAGCCAGTGTCAGAAGGCAGGTGAACCCCGGAATAGTGGGATAGGGTAAGGCTACGCGCTGGCACCACGCCCTACTCGACGTCGGCTGCTGTGTGGTGTGTGACAGTGGCGTGCGTTCTCTAGAATGCGACAAATGGGGCGAGTGGATCGACAACGCCGACCCCAATGTCGGCGAGTTCGAGGTGGAGATGCTGCCTTGGTGGCTGGACTTCTGCACACAGGTGGGTGCAGCCGGGGTCGGGCCGCGCATCTCTTGTCTGCAGTTCGCGTGCACTCGCCAACTGCCGTCGGCGCAGATTCGTCGATGACGTGTGTGCCAGGTCGAAGGCGAGCGCTGCATCGGAGAATGCGGTGTAACATTAAATTTGCACACGTTTGCGCCACGTTAATGACCGAGCTTGGTAAGCGGACCGTGCCGATGTAAGACAATGAGGTTGATGTTCTCGTTCCGTTCAACAGACCCTAATGAGGTTGATGATCCGCAAGCTCACCCTATCCTCCACACACCTTCTCTCCAGGTCAGGAGCACCAGACGGCAGCTGCTCTGGTACTCTCCAGCTGGTACTCCAGGGAAACATCTACAGGTCGTTGGGTGGGATGGAGAGCCCGTGGGCTCTCTGGGCCCGTGGACCTATTCCAGCACAAACTCCCTACTTAGGTACCACAACGAAACTCAATTCATGTACCACCATCCCTACGCACAGGAGCACAACACAAAGCCAGCTGCGGCTAACGGCCGACCTGTGCCTTCCGTTATGGCCCCTCACCAGCCGGCGTCGTTCGATCTCTTCCGATCGGGACTCCTCACCAGTCCCCCTGGCTGTTCTCTTCTGACAGAAGAGAACTTTCGCCAGCCCTCTCGTCTTCTCCTGACAGAAGAGACCCCTCAGCAGCCCGCGTCGTTCGCTCCCTTCCGATCGGGACTCGTCGCCAGTCCTCCCTGGCTGTTCTCTTCCGACAGAAGAGATCCTTCGCCAGTCCGCTCCGTCTGTCCTCTCCTGACAAAAGACACCCCACACACACCCCACCAGCCTGATCTGTCTGTTCTCGTCTCCGCCCACACCAGCCCGCTCTGTTTGTCCTCCTCTGACAGAAGAGACCAGCCTGTTCCTTCTGTTCTCGTCCCCGCCCACACCGGGCCGCTTCACGTACCCACAGGGCTACAAAGAGAGGATCGAGTGCGAGGTGGTGGGCACCGGCGCCTCGTTCGACACCACCGGGGACGTGGATGTCAGCTGCAACGTCGCCAGCGGCCTGACGTGTCAGCACTCCAAGCAGCCGGGCGGCAGGTGCCACAACTACCGCGTCCGCTACTTCTGCTCCTGTGGTGCGTGCCACGTCTCGGGGCTCAGAGCTGCAGGGCTCACAGTTCAGAAGTGCCGTCGGGCTTCGTGGGTGTGACAAGCGGGCTGATGGGGCCACGGAACCTCAACCATGAGGTGCTTCGGCCCGTTGATGGTTGCCATGGCGTCTTGATGTTAGTTTTGCCGTAGTTGAGCCCCGTCTACTCGTGAGGGAGATGGGGAAGAGCATCCCCATCCACCCCTCCCGACAAGGGAGGCGGTGGGGGCATTAATTGCAACGTTGCAACCGTTGCAGTAATGTGCAACGGTAGCGTTGCATATTAATCGCTTACAAAAATGCCGCAACTTGGTCGCCTGCCACTTCACGTGTGATGTATTAGACTTATTGTGTGTCAATGCCATTCTATGACTGAAATAATCATTCGGACTACTTTTCCTAAACAGACGCCAAGTTTCTAAAAAATGTCATCCAGTGGCCATATTGTATCGATGCATGCTACGTGGAATGACTTAGATCCTCGTGAAATACCTGTGATTGATGGCGGGTCGATGCTTCATATCATTTGCAAGACTCGGCTATGCTTTGGATGTTTTGCGTGTGAGCAACCAAATCGTAAGACATGATAATGCAAACGACCACAACATGTCTGTTCCGTGATTTCTTTATGGCTCTTGGTGACCGATGGCTACCATGTAATGCTGATATCTCACTGAATGCCGGCTAGCCAAACTGTGTCTCAGCTCACTCTTCCTGTTCATTGGACTGAACTGCGAAAGGAGACCCACTAACTCATGTTTGGCCCGTCTTGTCGTCTTTAGAAGTGCCTCCAGTCGTCACAGAGACTGCTACCACGACAGGTCAGTCGCCATCTTCCGTCTGCATCGGCCTGCCTACATATTGATGCAACACATTGTCTTTGCTGCTTCGTTGGCTGAAAATGACATCGGTGTTTTGTTTTTAATGGGAATGACGCTTTGCGCCTTCTATGATCGGTGGATGCCTCGTGTTACGTTGAGAATATATTATAAAGTACGCTTTAGATGGAAGAGTTGTGCAATACTTACGACTGATACTACATTTTGCTTCGTGGTTTTCTTTGTGCGGGAAACAATGTTTGAGATGATCGCATTAGTCTATAAGGACGATGTAACGATACCGGGATTTCCACTATAACGTTGATAGGCTACCTATGTAGGTTGTTGTTTAATGCTCAAATTTGCTCGGTTGCTTCATGATGACGGATTGTTTTCCTTTTTCCAGAGGCACCCACGACTCCCGTGCTGACAACAACACCCGCAACAACAGAGAGTGAGTCGATTATGTCTGCTCTCAAACATAGGCGGTGATTCACTGTCTGTGCAGGAACGTGGGTCAATTACGGCTTTACTCTCGACCACAGGCGGTGATTCACTGTGCAGCAACGTGACACCAATACGCTTTGCACAATTCATAGACAAACCGGTCCTGGTCACTTATAACTGACACACACACACACACACACACACACACACACACACACACACACACACACACACCTATACACACACACACACACACACACACACACACACACACACACACACGCGCACGCACGCACGCACGCACGCACGCACGCACGCACGCACGCACGCACGCACGCACGCACGCACGCACGCACGCACGTACGCACGCACGCACGCACACACACACACACACACATTATTAGCCTTGCGTAAAACCCTCCCTCCTTGTGTTTTTGACTGCTACATTCATTATAAAGATGCCCATGGGATTGACTAGTCACTGTAAGCCTCATCTTACCGACCCGGATTAATCCGAGTTATGTTTCAACTGCAACAGAGTTGACAGGGGGCGAGCAATCCGTGGGTTGTTTGCCCGTACCCCGACCGAAAGGTTGTGAGTTCGAGTCCCACCTGTCGTCACTCGTCGCCCGCGACCAATCGGCCTGGGGGATTGGCGACGCCATGTGGCTCAAGACAGTCGACGCTTCTTAAAACCAGTACTATCAACAGGTGGTGGGCGGGAATGACATTTTCACGATTTTGTGCCTGTTTCAGCGCCAACGCCCCAAACCTGGCCGCCGGTCATCCCTCTCCCAGAGGAGCACTGCGATGTCGAAAGGTGAGCGGAAACACGCCCCATTATCCTCCCCTCATGTGTCGCTTCTGGCACCTTGACGATGCACATTAGACAAGCAGAGTGTGCGCCTTAGTCGCGTTGTGTACTGTGGTGCGTCGGCACCGTCGCTCGTGTCGGTTTGCCTTAGTCGCCTTAGTCGCGTTGTGTACTGTGGTGCGTCGGCACCGTCGCTCGTGTCGGTTTGAGGTGCGCCTTAGTCGCGTTGTGTACTGTGGTGCGTCGGCACCGTCACTCGTGTCGGTTCGAGGTGCGCCTTAGTCGCGTTGTGTGCTGTGGTGCGTCGGCACCGTCGCTCGTGTCGGTTTGAGTTGGCAGCCAGCGTCAACATGATGCAC
This sequence comes from Ashinkailepas kermadecensis, assembly GCA_034440615.1. Taxonomy (NCBI): domain Eukaryota; kingdom Metazoa; phylum Arthropoda; class Thecostraca; family Neolepadidae; genus Ashinkailepas; species Ashinkailepas kermadecensis. Next base: position 174,885 of record JAOTOM010003736.1, read on the forward strand.
GCCGCAAGCTCGAATCGAATCGAACGGAAGACGGCCAGATTGCTTCTCGCGAAACATTGCTTATGCACAGAGAAAACAGAAGGGGCCAATATAAATCCTTCTGGAACTCAGAAGTGGCTGAATTCCAGTCGGACGTGATGTTCGCGAACAGACCTGATGTTCGCGTGATGTCTCTGGTGCCTATCATATATGTACGAAACAAACTAATTCAAGGCAGAAGTATGCAGGTGATGCGACGACTGGAACTGATAAATAACGATAAACTTGTGATTCACGCTCCGAAAGGCGGTTGAATAATCAGTATGCATAGCAAGCGTCTGTCTGGTACCCATCCGATAAGGTCCCCCATGCCGAGCCCAGGTATGCACACGGCTAAGTTACTGGCTCAGAGCGCGGGGGAGTAAAATCCTGTTATTCTGCTACTGTACCGCGGCCATTTAGGTCTGACTACTCTATAATGACTCGGTTGGCGACAGGTTCTTGCCTCTGTTGTACGGCGAGGAGCCACTGCCGGACTCGGCCTTCAGCGCCTCCGATTCGCTCAGCGCGGAGACGCAGCCCTCTAATGTGAAGATACTCGACCAGTTCCAGGATGGTGAGTCCACCTGAGCCCTCACGACCTCCCCCCCACACACACACACTGTCCTGGCCTCCAAGCTAATGTGAAGATACTCGACCAGTTCCAGGTGGTGAGTCCACCTGAGCCCTCACGACCTCCAAGCCACCCCCCCCCACACACACTGTCCTGGCCTCCCAGCTAATGTGGAGATACTCGACCAGTTCCAGGATGGTGAGTCCACCTGAGCCCTCACAACCTCCCAGCCCCCCCCACACACACTGTCCTGGCCTCCCAGCTAATGTGGAGATACTCGACCAGTTCCAGGATGGTGAGTCCACCTGAGCCCTCACGACCTCCCAGCCCCCCACACACTGTCCTGGCCTCCCAGCTAATGTGAAGATACTCGACCAGTTCCAGGATGGTGATTCCACCTGAGCCCTCACGACCTCCCAGCCCCCCCACACTGTCCTGGCCTCCCAGCTAATGTGGAGATACTCGACCAGTTCCAGGTGGTGAGTCCACCTGAGCCCTCACAACCTCCAAGCCCCCACCCACACATACTGTCCTGGCCTCCCAGCTAATGTGGAGATACTCGACCAGTTCCAGGATGGTGAGTCCACCTGAGCCCTCACGACCTCCCAGCCCCCCACACTGTCCTGGCCTCCCAGCTAATGTGGAGATACTCGACCAGTTCCAGGATGGTGAGTCCACCTGAGCCCTCACGACCTCCCAGCCCCCCACACTGTCCTGGCCTCCCAGCTAATGTGAAGATACTCGACCAGTTCCAGGATGGTGATTCCACCTGAGCCCTCACGACCTCCCAGCCCCCCACACTGTCCTGGCCTCCCAGCTAATGTGGAGATACTCGACCAGTTCCAGGTGGTGAGTCCACCTGAGCCCTCACGACCTCCAAGCCCCCCCCCACACACTGTCATGGCCTCCCAGCTAATGTGAAGATACTCGACCAGTTCCAGGATGGTGAGTCCACCTGAGCCCTCACGACCTCCAAGCCCCCCCCACACACACACTGTCCTGGCCTCCCAGCTAATGTGAAGATACTCGACCAGTTCCCGACCTCCAAGCCCCCCCCCACACACACTGTCCTGGCCTCCCAGCTAATGTGGAGATACTCGACCAGTTCCAGGATGGTGAGTCCACCTGAGCCCTCACAACCTCCCAGCCCCCCCACACACTGTCCTGGCCTCCCAGCTAATGTGGAGATACTCGACCAGTTCCAGGATGGTGAGTCCACCTGAGCCCTACGACCTCCCAGCCCCCCACACTGTCCTGGCCTCCCAGCTAATGTGAAGATACTCGACCAGTTCCAGGATGGTGAGTCCACCTGAGCCCTCACGACCTCCCAGCCCCCCACACTGTCCTGGCCTCCCAGCTAATGTGGAGATACTCGACCAGTTCCAGGATGGTGAGTCCACCTGAGCCCTCCGACCTCCCAGCCCCCCACACTGTCCTGGCCTCCCAGCTAATGTGAAGATACTCGACCAGTTCCAGGATGGTGAGTCCACCTGAGCCCTCACGACCTCCCAGCCCCCCCACACTGTCCTGGCCTCCCAGCTAATGTGGAGATACTCGACCAGTTCCAGGTGGTGAGTCCACCTGAGCCCTCACGACCTCCAAGCCCCCCCACACACACTGTCCTGGCCTCCCAGCTAATGTGAAGATACTCGACCAGTTCCAGGATGGTGAGTCCACCTGAGCCCTCACGACCTCCCAGCCCCCCCACACTGTCCTGGCCTCCCAGCTAATGTGGAGATACTCGACCAGTTCCAGGTGGTGAGTCCACCTGAGCCCTCACGACCTCCAAGCCCCCCCCACACACTGTCCTGGCCTCCCAGCTAATGTGAAGATACTCGACCAGTTCCAGGATGGTGAGTCCACCTGAGCCCTCACGACCTCCCAGCCCCCCCACACTGTCCTGGCCTCCCAGCTAATGTGGAGATACTCGACCAGTTCCAGGATGGTGAGTCCACCTGAGCCCTCACGACCTCCCAGCCCCCCCACACTGTCCTGGCCTCCCAGCTAATGTGGAGATACTCGACCAGTTCCAGGTGGTGAGTCCACCTGAGCCCTCACGACCTCCCCCTCACTGTCCTGGCCTCCAAGCTAATGTGGAGATACTCGACCAGTTCCAGGTGGTGAGTCCACCTGAGCCCTCACGACTTCCCAGCCCCCCACACACACTGTCCTGGCCTCCCAGCTAATGTGAAGATACTCGACCAGTTCCAGGATGGTGAGTCCACCTGAGCCCTCGACCTCCCCCCTCACTGTCCTGGCCTCCAAACTAATGTGGAGATACTCGACCAGTTCCAGGTGGTGAGTCCACCTGAGCCCTCACGACCTCCCAGCCCCCCACACACTGTCCTGGCCTCCAAGCTAGTGTGAAGATACTCGACCAGTTCCAGGATGGTGAGTTCACCTGAGCCCTCACGACCTCCAAGCCCCCCCCACACACACACTGTCCTGGCCTCCAAGCTACCCACGAGCCGGGTGGACGACCACCAGGCCCGTGTTCTCGCAGCCGAGTGAAGGGCTATGGCGCAGCCGGCCCGTGCCGGTTGTGGCGCCCTCACAGCTGGGCGGAAACTCCCGGCCTCCTCATGCCGAGGAGTGTATAGCTCGGCCCCCTCATAGCCGAGGAGTGTATAGCTCGGCCTCCTCATGCCGAGGAATGTATAGCTCGGCCTCCTCATGCCGAGGAGTGTATAGCTCGGCCTCCTCATGCCGAGGAGTGTATAGCTCGGTCTCCTCATGCCGAGGAGTGTATAGCTCGGCCTCCTCATGCCGAGGAGTGTATAGCTCGGCCTCCTCATGCCGAGGAGTGTATAGCTCGGCCTCCTCATGCCGAGGAGTGTATAGCTCGGCCTCCTCATAGCCGCTCTATGCTCTCTGCCGACGTATAACCTCTCACGCAGCGTGTGACTCATCCTTCATGCTTCTCCTTCACACAGCGTATGACTCATCACTCGGCGTATGAACTCCTCATGCGACGTATGGCCTCTTTACAAGGTGTATTGACTCCTGCGCCGCCTGATGACTCCTCACTCGGAGTATGGAACCCTCACGCGGTGTGTGCAACGTATGCAGATGCGTGGTGTCCTCAATGACCGCTTGTCTCTCGGAATGCTGGGGCTGTCTCAGTCGTGGATCGTCTCTGATGGATGTATTCTGTTGACACTGCCGTTAAAACCGCACCATATTGTGGAAAACCAGTTTTGAACACCTTTATTTCTATTCGCCCTGGCAACTTTCTCAACGAGAGTTAATATCTTTCACGAGTGGGGGCTAAAAGTGGGGTGGTTAGCTTTAATGATCTTCAATGCATAGATCAGGTTCGATCAGGGTGCCAACTCGAAGATAATTTCGCGTCCTTGGAGAGCCGTCTGGGTAACATGGAAGGGCACATTACACGATGCAAAATTTCTTAAGGGGCATAATTTATCCGGATGTCGCAAGTTGTCATCACCGAAGTCATACTTTCGTCGATGTTTGACATGTAGCAGTTCTGGAGGAACGTATTGAGGACACGGCACCGTTTTCACGTGGTGATCCGTTGCCATTGGGTTAAGGAGGAATATACTCTCATGGTATTCCTAATTGAATGCTACCCACATGAGTGTTGTATGAAATGCACAGGCCTCAGCATTCTACCGCCTCGGCAGGGCCCACGCGTTTTGGCCTGGAACCTCGCTCAGTGTTTCGGGACAGTGAGGCATAGCTGGTGTCATACTGCGCTGCTGCTCTACGGCACTGCAAAGGACCAAAGACCGAAACGTCTGGTTCTGAGTCGGCAGGGTCCACGCATATGATTTCCTGTGATAATATCACAGCATATCATATGATCCTATATCGTATGATCTCCGACATTTTCATCTAAACATCTTGCATGCATAAACAAACCTGCCTGCTCCTTCATAGTCGTGACGAAATTATGAAGAGAGAGAGAGAGAGAGAGAGAGAGAGAGAGAGAGAGAGAGAGAGAGAGAGAGAGAGAGAGAGAGAGAGAGAGAGAGAGAAAAAAAAGAGAGAGAGAGAGAAAAAAAAAAAAAAGAGAGAGAGAGAGAGAGAGAGTAGAGAGAGAGCTGCTGTAGCGTGCACGAATGCAGTCGGTGGTGACCTCGACCCGCCTGCCCCCGCAGCCGGTCGGTCGTGGATGCCGTCCTACAACGATCAGGAGCAGTACGTCCAGATGGACCTGGGCTCTGTACAGCCCATCTACGCCGTCAAGGTGGTGGGCAACTCGCGTCTGAAGGCGGCCGTCGCCGACTTCCACTTCTTCTTCAGCGACGACGGCGTCGCGTTTCGGCCACTGACCGACGCGTACGGCCTGCCTCAGGTACACATACCGGCGTCAGGCCTGCCTCAGGTACACATACCGACATCAGGCCTTCCTCAGGTACATACCGACATCAGGCCTTCCTCAGGTACACATACCGACATCAGGCCAGTTGCAGGTATACATGCAACAGCAAGCCTGTCTCAGGTACACCTTCGACATCAAGAATTCCTCAGATACACATACCGATATTGGGCCCGTTACGGACATACCTGTCGACATCAAGCCTGTCTCAGGCATATATTCGACGTCAGTAATTCCTCAGATACATATTCAGACATCAGGCCAGCCTTGGATCCATGTATCAAGATCAGGTTTTCCTCGGGTATGGGTTGTCAGGTGTGGCTCATGTACACATACAGACGTCAACCAAGCTACCCTGCAGGCGCAGGCTGACCGGCCACTCTCCATAATCTCCGAGACTCTCGCCCGCCCACTGACTCCGACTGGCCCCTTTCCACGGTCTGTGACTCTCCACAGACGCTGACGGCGGTGCAGCCGCTGGGCGAGGCGGCGCCGGTGGTGCTGCCGACCGCCGTCGAGGCGCGCCACGTACGCCTGGTGCCCCGCAGCTGGCAGCAGCGCATAGCCGTCAAGCTGGAGGTGTACGGCTGCAGGCGCGCCACCGAGCCACCGCCCACCACCCGGCCGCCCATCACCGTGTCCACCGTCGAGCCGCCGCCGCACTGCGACGAGACACAGTCAGTAGTGATGAACAGTGGCGGGAGGCAGGATTCGGTCAGGGGCGCCGCACTGCGACGAGACACAGTCAGTGGTGATGAACAGTGGCGGAGGCAGGATTCGGTCAGGGGCGCCGCACTGCGACGAGACACAGTCAGTGGTGATGAGCAGTGGCGGAGGCAGGATTTGGTCAGGGGCGCCGCACTGCGACGAGACACAGTCAGTGGTGATGAGCAGTGGCGGAGGCAGGATTCGGTCAGGGGCGCCGCACTGCGACGAGACACAGTCAGTAGTGATGAACAGTGGCGGAGGCAGGATTTGGTCAGGGCGCCGCACTGCGACGAGACACAGTCAGTGGTGATGAGCAGTGGCGGAGGCAGGATTCGGTCAGGGGCGCCGCGCTGCGACGAGACACAGTCAGTAGTGATGAGCAGTGGCGGAGGCAGGATTTGGTCAGGGGCGCCGCACTGCGACGAGACACAGTCAGTGGTGATGAGCAGTGGCGGAGGCAGGATTCGGTCAGGGGGCGCCGCACTGCGACGAGACACAGTCAGTAGTGATGAACAGTGGCGGAGGCAGGATTTGGTCAGGGGCGCCGCACTGCGACGAGACACAGTCAGTAGTGATGAGCAGTGGCGGAGGCAGGATTTGGTCAGGGGCGCCGCACTGCGACGAGACACAGTCAGTGGTGATGAGCAGTGGCGGAGGCAGGATTCGGTCAGGGGCGCCGCGCTGCGACGAGACACAGTCAGTGGTGATGAACAGTGGCGGAGGCAGGATTCGGTC
>JAOTOM010003737.1:0-5000 GCA_034440615.1 Ashinkailepas kermadecensis
GATAGAGATAGAGATAGAGATAGAGATAGAGATAGAGATAGAGATAGAGATAGAGATATAGATAGAGATAGAGATAGAGATAGAGATAGAGATAGAGATAGAGAAAGAGATAGAGATAGAGATAGAGATAGAGATAGAGATAGAGATAGAGGTAGAGGTAGTGGTAGTGGTAGTGGAAATGGTAGAGGTAGTGGTAGAGGTAGTGGTAGAGGTAGTGGTAGAGGTAGAGGTAGGGGTAGGGGTAGGGGTAGGGGTAGGGGTAGAGGTAGAGGTAGAGGTAGAGGTAGAGGTAGAGGTAGAGGTAGAGGTAGAGGTAGAGGAAGAGATAGAGGTGGAGATAACGTTGGGTTTGGTTGGGTTGGGTTTGGTTGGGTTTGGTTGGGTTTGGTTGGGTTTGGTTGGGTTTGGTTGGGTTTGGTTGGGTTTGGTTGGGTTGGGTTGGGTTGGGTTTGGTTGGGTTGGGTTGGGTTTGGTTGAGTTTGGTTGGGTTGGGTTTGGTTGGGTTTGGTTGGGTTTGGTTGGGTTTGGTTAGGTTTGGTTAGGTTTGGTTAGGTTTCGATTGGTTTGGATTGGTTTGGTTAGGTTTGGTTTGGTTTGGTTAGGTTTGGTTAGGTTGGGTTAGGTTAGGTTAGGTTGGGTTAGGTTAGGTTGGGTTAGATTTTGATATATTGGTACCAATATAAGGATTGGTTGCGTTTGGTTAGGTATGGCTAGGTATGGCCGGCTTTGGCTAGGTTAGGTTAGGTTAGGTTAGGTTATGTTTGTCGAAATGGTGGCTTTCAAACATTTCGCAACGCGAAATGGAGGGCTTCTAGTCCTTATTATAAAAGCCGTAGTGTCCGACGACGACGACGACGACGACGACGACGACGTAACGATGGGAAATTGACCGTGTGGGCAAACGGTTGAAGATGGATGGGTGAAATTTGCAACACGTCTGGGACCGGTAGCGAGACAACTTTTGGCGTTGCAATGGTACACGTGCGTGTCGTGGGTGCCACGTGGCACGTGCAAACGTGCGCCATAGGCTCAGGCTGGGCGAGTATTTCAAATGGCGCCAGCGGACAAACCAAGCGAGTTAATGGTGTGAAAAATGCACCGACAATTGGCCCTCGGTCGCTGTACGCGACGACAAAATCTCACACACGTGGATCGCACGTGCGCCACGTGACACGTGCAAATGTCACCCATAGGCTCAGGCCGTGAAAAATACAAACGGCTGCTGCGGGCAAACCAGATGGGGCAACAAAGCCAACATTGCAGTGGCAAGTCGCCAGCCGGCCTTACATATCGTGCTGCAATCTCAGACACGTGGGTCACACGTGTGCCACGTGGCACGCGATAATGTCCCCCATAGGCTCAGGCCGTGAAATGAGAACACGAGGGACATTTATTCGACAACGGGCATAGGCAAAACGGTGAGAGGTACGAAGGTGGCGTTTTCTGCGATTCGTAAACAACAGATGGAGGCAGTGTATTTTGCCAGTTTCGCCCACGTGGCGCCAGCGGGGACCACGTGGCACGAGCTTTAAACGTGCACAAACCTCCGTTGCTTTAACACGTGGATCGAAATGTGCCGACAGAAAATATGCGTCGCATGTTTTTGACACGTGTCGGCGTTCACCTGGCGTCTGTTGGGCCGCCAATGACACCACGTGAAAGCCCGCAGTGTTGCCTACACGGTGATGATGGTTTCGCTGCGATCCGACCCGTGTGTGGCACGCGAGGGATGATTGAGTGACAGGAGAGCGGGATGACGCCAATTCGACCGGCTCTCATTGGAATAACACGGTCAAGTGTCATTTTTGGCGTCGGATTTTCACCGATATCGGTACGCCGGACGGCTCCAATGTCCGCCGCATAGCTCGGCAACCACCGGGCGGATCGCCATGAAACAAGCACCCCCGTGTAGCCAAGAGGATGGCAAAGCTCAACAGTGCATACAAATTTGCTGCACGTGGCACGTGCGCTCTCTGGCACCGTGTAGATAAAAAGCGTCAGTTTTCAACGTTTTTCACGATTGGGTCTGGTGCTTGAAAACGGTGCAAATGGGAGCAATGCCGTTGCTTCTATAACTCGGCTCTATGTACCGACTACAACTTTCACGTTCATCATCGACACCTGTCGTGTAATCGGGGTGAGGTATTGTGACCCGATTGGGTACATGATGCGCTCGGTGAAAACGGCTCCCTTTCCACTTCACTACCGTCCCTATCGCAGACAATTTTCGGCCAATATGACTACGTACGGACAGCGTAGGGTACTCTGATGCTCACGCTATCTTTCGATTTTCTTTGCGTCAAGTAGTTTGACCGCAATCGGCAATCTTGGAGACCCATAAAAGTCGGCATTTCTACGCCTAGAATTGAACCCGGCACCCGGATCGAATTATTTTTTATGAGCTAATACATACGGACTATTTCGTCGCCGCGGCGCCCGTCGGGATTAGCCTCGTGGTAAGATGCTGGAGTTTTAATATTTATGTACCGTGTTCAATTCCGTGGTGTGCCACCTGTCTTTCACATTCCGCGGCCACCTGCAACTGGGACCGCCGACGGGGACCGGCAGCGGGGACCGAACCGGGATAGGGGATTGGTGCAGTGGATATGTGAAGGGGACCGGCAACGGGGACCGAACCGGGATAGGGGATTGGTGCAAGGGATATGTGAAGGGGACCAGTTACTGGTGATGATACGGTGAAGGGTGATCGGGAATGGGCAAGTGATTGGGGATTCGTACATGATGGGGGACCGAAAGTACCGGGGAAGGGGACCCAGAGAACGGGACCGGGGAACGAAACCGGCGAATGGGACAGGGGAACGGGACCGGGAAACGGGACTGAGGAACGGGACCGGGACCAGGACCGAGGAATGTGACCAGGGAACGGTACCGGGGAACGGAACCGCTCAGTCGATCTTAGTGAAACCTTCACCAAACGTTCGGCCGTATGCCATAGGCGTGCGGTTTGCACCTTCGTGACCTTGGGTCAGGTCAAATGTCACCAAATCGCCGATAAACATGATTTTTGGCTCAAAGACATGGACGATCTTAGTGAAACCTTCACCAAACGATCGGCCGTGTGCCAGAAGCGTGCGGTTTGCACTTTCATGACCTTGGGTCAGGTCAAAGGTCACCAAATCGCCAAAAAACATGATTTTTGGCTCACTGACATGGATTATCTTGGCAACCGCTCAGTCAATCTTAGTAAAACCTTCACCAAACGTTCGGCCGTGTGCCATAGGCGTGCGGTTTGCACCTTCGTGACCTTGGGTCAGGTCAAAGGTAACCAAATCGCCGATAAACAGGATTTTTGGCTCACAGACATGGATGATCTTAGTGAAACCTTCACCAAACGATCGGCCGTGTGCCAGAGGCGTGCGGTTTGCACTTTCATGACCTTGGGTCAGGTCAAAGGTCACCAAATCGGCGAAAAACATGATTTTTGGCTCACAGACATGGATTATATCGGCAACCGCTCAGTCGACCTTAGTGAAACCTTCACCAAACATTCGGCCGTGTGACATAGGCGTGCGGTTTGCACTTTCGTGACCTTGGGTCAGGTCAAAGGTCACCGAATCGCCGAAAAACATGATTTTTGGCTCACAGACATGGATGATCTTAGTGAAACCTTCACCAAACGATCGGCCGTGTGCCAGAGGCGTGCGGTTTTCACTTTCCTGATCTTGGGTCAGGTCAAAGGTCACCAAATCGGCGAAAAACTAGATTTTTGGCTCACAGACATGCATTATCTCGGCAACCGCTCAGTCGATCTTAGTGAAACCTTCACCAAACGTTCGGCCGTGTGCCGTAGGCGTGCGGTTGGCACTTTTGTGACCTTGGGTCAGGTCAAAGGTCACCAAATCGCCGAAAACATGATTTTTGGCTCACAGACATGGATGATCTTAGTGAAACCTTCACCAAACGATAACGTTCGGCCGTGTGCCATAGGCGTGCGGTTTGCACCTTCGTGACCTTGGGTCAGGTCAAAGGTAACCAAATCGCCGATAAACAGGATTTTTGGCTCACAGACATGGATGATCTTAGTGAAACCTTCACCAAACGATCGGCCGTGTGCCAGAGGCGTGCGGTTTGCACTTTCATGACCTTGGGTCAGGTCAAAGGTCACCAAATCGGCGAAAAACATGATTTTTGGCTCACAGACATGGATTATATCGGCAACCGCTCAGTCGATCTTAGTGAAACCTTCACCAAACATTCGGCCGTGTGACATAGGCGTGCGGTTTGCACTTTCGTGACCTTGGGTCAGGTCAAAGGTCACCGAATCGCCGAAAAACATGATTTTTGGCTCACAGACGTGGATGATCTTAGTGAAACCTTCACCAAACGATCGGCCGTGTGCCAGAGGCGTGCGGTTTTCACTTTCCTGATCTTGGGTCAGGTCAAAGGTCACCAAATCGGCGAAAAACTAGATTTTTGGCTCACAGACATGCATTATCTCGGCGACCGCTCAGTCGATCTTAGTGAAACCTTCACCAAACGTTCGGCCGTGTGCCATAGGCGTGCGGTTGGCACTTTCGTGACCTTGGGTCAGGTCAAAGGTCACCAAATCGCCGAAAACATGATTTTTGGCTCACAGACATGGATGATCTTAGTGAAACCTTCACCAAACGATAACGTTCGGCCGTGTGCCATAGGCGTGCGGTTTGCACCTTCGTCACCTTGGGTCAGGTCAAAGGTCACCAAATCGCCGATAAACATGATTTTTGGCTCACAGACATGGATGATCTTAGTGAAACCTTCACCAAACGATCGGCCGTGTACCAGAGGCGTGCGGTTTTCACTTTCCTGATCTTGGGTCAGGTCAAAGGGTCACCAAATCGGCGAAAAACTTGATTTTTGGCTCACAGACATGCATTATCTCGGCAACCGCTCAGTCGATCTTAGTGAAACCTTCACCAAACGTTCGGCCGTGTGCCATAGGCGTGCGGTTGGCACTTTCGTGACCTTGGGTCAGGTCAAAGGTCACCAAATCGCCGAAA